>JAABOM020006914.1:0-20057 GCA_011800125.2 Solanum clarkiae | reverse complement strand
CACTACCTTGGTCAGGATCGTGATAGTAGGCGGGGTTTGATGTTGGCCACCATCAAATAACATTAGTTATGAAGGAAAATAAACAGTGCATGCAAAACCCCAATCATAGATATGCACAAAACCTAGGTCATCTCAAGTTAACTACCCATGGTTCCCACAACCCTATGTTGTCTGTATTTAGCTACTCATGACTAAGATAAAACACATAAAAATGCACATAATAAACATAGTTGAGAGTTTCACCAATAACAATGAAGGAGATAGGCACCACAAGTTGCAAAACCCAGAACTTGATTGATCAACAATGAGTAGAAAGAAAGATTACAATCCCCAAAATGGGTTTCCCAAAGAGAACTACTCTACTCTAAAAACCTAAGAAAGGCTTCAAAATGTAATGGAGAAATATCTTCTATTCGAACTCTCTCTCTAAAACCTAACTTAAATTATTTATAGTATTTACAAAACAACCCTAGGAATTATGCAAAAAAGACAACTGACATCTGATAAATTTCATAGTTATGATGCGTAGGTCAGTCTATGAGTTGTAGTTGAGGTATTGTATTAGGTTCATGGCATCTTGTACTGAACTAGTATGACCCATAGGTACGAGTCGTTACTCGAGCTATGATTCGTATATTGGTCTCGTTGTCTTGGTCTTCAATTTTCTGGTCCAACATTTTGGCTCTCTGATTCTTGCTACGAGTCCACCTATATGAGTCATAGTGTGTCTTATGACTCATAGGCTGGGCTCGTAAGGGTGGCTTTCACTTGGCAGATTTCTGAATTTTGGTCTCTGATTCTTGCTACGGCACAACCTATGACTCGTAGGAAGGCTCGTATGGCCTATGCTTCAGCAAGATCTGCAACTTTTCTTCATAATCATGCCAACCTAACTTTTCTGCATGATTAACACAAAAACACATCAAAACTTAGAATTGTTGCTTGTCCTCAAGCAATGACTCAATATACACAGACAAAGAGAAATACATAGAAGCTATATCAATGGCATATACAACAACTTATTCGGTTCAGGTACCCATCTATTACTTTAAAAACATGGTTGCCAAGTTATTGAGCAAACAAGAACATAATGAGATGCCTGGCAATCCAACTATGATAAGCTAAGGAGCATCAACCGTCCATAATCACTGGTATAGTCATATGCTACTCAAGTAGTGCAAATGCCCTCACTGGAAAAAAGTCCCTCATACTCACTTAAAAGCATTTAGAATTCAGGAACTGAGGAAGCATTCTCACTCTCACAACTGAAATTCAATTCATGCTGACTAATGCCATATGCTTGCCTCTCTACTCATCTTCTGGCTTGGTGATAGTGTGGAGTTGGGTCACTTTAGGAATTATAGGCTTGTAACATAGGCTCAAGGTGCTTTGATATGGCATTTTGGGCAAGTAGTGACTAAAAGCTATCCTTGAATCATGTTTAGCAACACTTCTTGCTTTCATAATCCAACCCTTTTTTCATCAATCCCTCCTTGTTCACTTGCTTTGAACTTTCCTAGAGTGCTTTCTTTCTCTTTTTCAGCTGTGCCATGATTTCAAACTCATTTTTGCTACTTTTTTTTTCAATTAAATGCACTTTTCTTCTTCTTCTTTACTCGGTTCATGCTTTTTCATTTCTTTCTTGATTTCTAAACTAACCACCATATCAATATTACTTTACCATAATAAGGGTCACCCTCAACTTAGCCTTTTAGCCTCAGGTGAAGTACACAATATCTATGCCTCAAATCAGGGCCACTAACTGCAGCCACCCACAACTTAGGCCTTTGGCCTCAATCAAGGTTCACATGTTCAAGGATAGACCAGGGTCACTATCAAGGCATTTCACCAAACAAGGTTAAGCTAGCAAGGTATCAAGAAAGAATGAGTACATGATAAGCTCAAAAGTTTGGAACAAGGGCTTCACTCACTCATTTGGTGGGTCATTTAGGGTAAAAGTTGTTTCACTCAAGGAACAAGGCCTGAGATCCCTTCAATATCCACTACATCACCAAACCAACTTTAGAGTAACAAGGCATGTTTAGGGTCCATACAAGATGCATGAATGCAGCAAAATAAGCTCACAACACACATCGCAATTGCATCCACAATCAAGTATAGACTCACAGGTCATGCTTTCAGTCTCAGCTTACCTTCACAAGATCAGAACAAACATTGCCAGATACTAAAAATGTATAAATGCATCAATAGTCACAACCTCAAAAAAAAAAAAACTTTGAAGGTACCCAATTTTTGATCAAAAAATTAAAAACAACTTTAACAATAATGTATATGCCACTAGATAATTACTACTGTGAATATACCCATTATCTACACTACCTAAACATGCCAGTTCAACAGAAAAATAAACATCCACAAGGAAAAAGAAGCACGGCAAGAAAATCTTGGGATAAAAAATAAGAGAAGTTATGGACTTGAGGCTACTCAGACTTCACCTTAATCTATAACTTCCACCACCCCACCAAAATAGGATACTTTGTCCTCAAAGTACAACACAAAGAAAAGGCAAACATACAAAAACATAACATAGATAGATACATTTAAAACTAATAGTTAACAAAACTAATATCCAACACCAACATAAAAAATATTACCCTACAAGAAAATCCATAAAAACCAAAATAAAAACAATATTGTCTAACAAAAGGACAGAGTAACCATAAAGAAAAGTAAGAATTAGGGTCAAAAGTGGTCAAACATCATGGTGTTTATACACCAGTCTCGGGCTGGTCTGCAGGGTCATGAGTCTTCCTCTCTTCCTCTACTAAAGTACCCTCTCCAAGTGGGGTATGTTGTGCTCTCTCTCTCTAAAGTAGCCGCCAACAATAGCAACTCCTACACCACCTCCTCAGGTATGGGCTCCTCCTCCTTAGGTCTCAGCCTTTTTGGGGTCGTCTCTGGATCAACATGCTTAAGGGGCCTCTTCCAGCGGGTGTCCGGACGGTCGGTGAGCTAATCAAATGCCTCATCACCTACTGGTGCTATCTCTAGGGCTAGAATATGGGTTGCCAATAGCGAACCAAGTCGGCCTTGAAGCTGGCCAACTCATCAGTCACCGCACTTGTGTCGGTAGTCCTAGCTCTCTCGAGCCTCTTCTGGACTCTAGCCTCGAAAGCATGGCCCCATACATCAACCACTCAGATTCTATCATCAACTAAATCTCGAGCAAATGCCCTCATCCTCTCCTCGGCTTCTTGAACAATCTGATCAATCAACGGCTAGACTCATACTGTTAACTCTCGCAGCCTGCCCTCTGCTATAGCCACCCTGCGCAATAAAGCCTGAAAAAAGCAACAGTAGAGAAAAGAGGGTCAACATGAAATGTCACTGTTGCTGGTGCTAGGGTGCTGGTGGATAGTGTAGACTCAATCTCGGCTACGGGTGTGGGCTTTTTAGTAGCCGGAGTAGTACCTATAGGAGCTGGAGGTGAACCTGGAATCTGTGGCTCGACCGAAAATGTCTATAGGATAGGAGGTGGAATAGCTCGAGGTAAGGCCATCGGGTTCTCATTAGCATTTATCAGGCTGAGATACATAGTGCATGTGGCTTCTACATAAGGGTCCCGATGAGGGTCAATAGGAACACCTACTGTACTGCATAGTCGATGAATTAAATCTGAAAACGATAGTGAGGTGGTCGTCCAAGCTGCAGCCTTGTGAATCTTCTCTGAAATGATTTGGGCCCAATCTATAACATATCCTGCTAGAAGGATGGCCAACAATATCACTCTCTTGAGGGTGATCAAATTATTCGTAAATGTTGGCCTAATACACCAACGAATAATGGACCACCAGAACTTGGCCCGGAATGAGAGGTGGGCTTTTACTATAGGATCTGCGTGGTTTGTGACCCACGTCGGCTTAACACCCTTGGGTAGAAATCTACTATAGAAGCTCCGTCCTAGCCCTGATGTGCTTCCCAGTCACCGCTGTCCTTGTTTTCTCAATATGGCTATCGTACTCCGTGGTGGGCTGAGGGGTTATATAAGTAGGCCCAAGCTGTAGTTATCGGATCGTCTCCTCTGAGATATCAATTCTCCTCTCCCAGACTATCACCACCCATAACTTTGGATTCTTAATTGGCCTTTTATTCTTTGGTGACCCCCGGCGAAGTGCAGCAAGGTATGCCCCATAGAACTCACGAACTACAAAAGGGGCATATTTGCCCAACTGCTGCGTCATCCACCATAGTTTGTTCTCGTCTAGTCCCATATCTAATCCAGGTACTCTATCTAGTCCTGCTGTGTTCAACCTGGACTCCTCATGAAATTGGCGGACCAGCTTGCCATGCCCTTTATCCTCCAACCCCTGGTTGTAAATTTCCTTCATGCCCATAATACACCATCTGGGGTTGGTTGGGGGCTGAGACTGGACCTCCTTCTATTGAGGCTGAGATATGCTTTCTTACTCAGAATTGGAGCCGGAATGTGAGGGGGACATTTGCGGCAAGCTACTATCGGACCCGTCTCTGTTGCCCTGTTGTTCCTTCTATTCAGACTGGGAGGAACAACTCACTTCCATGGGCTCTTGTGCTGCAAGTACCCGAGTCTGAGGTCTATTGGCCTCTAGGTCTAGCCTGACTCTGTGGACTTCCACAGAGCCCTCGGATTGCTCGGTGTCAGAGGATTCATCTCGCAACCTTCGTTAGAGAGCTTGAATAGCCCATTTGTCTTTTGGAGGCATTTTATCTGCAAACAACCCACAAACAACATGTAAATTCTAGATGTTTGATTCACTAAAATACAAAGCAAAGAACAAGAAATAAAAGAAAATAAAAATTAACTATGCATTGATGTAACTGCAGATATGCTGGTACGAGTGTAATTACGCCTCATAAGGTGACCTATGAGTCGTATATTAGCCTCGTAGAACCAGTTATGCCTTTAAAAATGCTTTCTAATGGCCTACAAGTCATAGTCCTTATTTCGTACCTAGTTCCAGAAATATTTTTAAAACTTAGCAAAGTTTACGAGACCCTCACTACGAGTCTTACAAAGTACTACCAATCGTTTGTGGGTCTCATATGAGAAATAAGAAGATATTACAGGTGACTGATGCTTGCTACGAGGGGCCACTACGACTCATATAGGAACTTAAGAGTCATAGGAGCGCCTCATAGTTGAGCACAGAAGTCACCTGTAATGCCTAAGTATTTCCCACACTAAGCACAAATTCAACACCACATATAACTTAATCATGCGAATAAGCGTAAAACATGACTAAATGGCACATAGTCAATTCCATATTAGCATTGGCAATTTAAAATGACTATTATCCTTAAGAGTCAAAACCACCTCAAACAATATGTCAAGAACACCAAAAGCAATCAACAATCTAAACTCATTCTCGACATGTCCACAATATTCCAAGGAAGTGCAATCACCATTCACAACGATTCAATCAAACCCACATATTCAAGCATAGGCAATCACCCCCACACCACCTAAGGTGCAATTTTGACAACCATTCAAACCCCTACGTGAGAAACATTAATACATTACATATCAAACACTACAAATATCATACTCATAATCACCCACTTAAGCTTTTATACAAGGTTCACTCAACAACCCCATTCTTTGAAGGTTTATAAACCCTAGATTACAAATCTATCTTAACAATCAATGTAAGGCATGATTAAACATGATCAAACTAAACTTATACTCATATAGGCAACAAACTCATCAACAAAGATTGAGAAATGTATTTGAAAAGCTTACCAATTGAATTGAGAAATGAACCAAAGCAAAGTGAGATGAATTTCACATTGAAACCCTAGGAATATATACCCTCGCAGGAATCTTTGCCGAAAAATGATGTGGGTAGTCAGAAATTTGGTCGAAAAAATGATGTGGGTAATGGGGGAGCGTTTTTCGTCATTATTTAGGGTTTATGAAATGAATTTGGGGGTCAAAAATAATTTTTACCCCTTTTATAAGCAAACCAGGTCAGATTTTAAAAACTACAGATCGAGGCTATGAGACCCCGACTACAAGTCATAGGTCGTCTTACGACTCGCAGGTCTGAGTCTTGTACTAGACCCGACACTTGGTAATAATTTAGGAATCATACCTGGGCACTATGAACCCACTTATGACTCGTAGAGGATCCTACGAATCATAAGGTTGGCTCATAGTGTATGTGCCAACTTCAGATACTTACTATTTCCCCTTATGAGGCATGACTATGAGTCGTAGTGAAGACTACGACTCGTAGGCCTGCTCGTAGAAGCTGCTCCAAGTCTAAATTTTCCAGATCTTCAGTTCTTCCACTTTTTTCCTGTAAACCAAGTCCCAAAGCACAGAAATCCTCAACATTATTACAATTGCATCATTATTCTCTAATTTAAAATAAACAACTACTACTACCCTATGTCTCAAATAAATGAATAATCATCAGAATGCTTGGGTTTCCTCCAAAGAAGCGCCTTGTTTAACGTCGTGGTCCGACTTTATCATCTTTCTTTGTCAACTATCATCGAGGGTCCACACCTCACTCTTGCATTCATCTGGGTGTTTCATTGATTGGTGAATATCGAACACAACTTCTGCATCATTAACCCTAACCGCAGTTGACCTGAATCTATATCCACTAGTGCTCTCCAAATGGCCAGAAAAGGTCTCCCCAAAATGATGGGCACCTCAAATCAACTTCGCAGTCAAGGATCACAAAATCTACCGGAAAGATGAACTTATCAACTTTAACAAACACATCCAAAAGGATTTCCTCTAGCTTTTTAATGGTTCGATCTTCTATAATCAACCTCATTCATGTCGGGGTAGGAGTACCAAGGCCAAGCTTTTTGAATATGGTAAGATGCCTTAAATTGATACTTGCTTCTAAGTCGCATAATGCTCTTGCAAATTCAACATCGCCGATAGTGCAAGGAATGGTGAATTCCCCGGGGTCCTCTCGCTTTTGAGCAAGGATATTTAGTCATAATCGCACTACATTGTTGGAGTTCTTGGGAAAATCCGTCTCAAAGTATGTTTTCTTGGTAACTAAGTCATTCATATATTTAGCATATCCGGGCATTTTCTCTAATGCTTCTAAGAGAGGAACATTGATAGAAAGTTGCTTCAATATTAAGAGGAAGTGTTTGAACTTTCCTTCCTCCTCCTTCTTGTTGAGCCTTTGAGGGAAAGGAGGAGGAGGTTTTTGGATGGATTTTACTTTGTCATGCTCCCTTATCTCTTCTTATTGCAGCCCAACACCCTTCGGATCTTCTCTCTCAACTTCAACTTCACCATCAAGACCCATCTCATCGACTTCATCCATAATAATCGGTATAAGGGGATCTGTTATGCTATGTCCACTCCTCGTCATCATCGCCATGCAATGCCCTTCATTCTTTGGGTTTTGAACCTTCTTGCTTGGTAGGGTGCCCTTTTGGCATTGGTTCAGTTGTGAAGAAACTTGTCCAAATTGTTGCTCAAGTTGCTTGATTGTCATTGAATGAGACTCTATCTTTTGATTAATACTTTAGATATCTGCTTTCATTCCCTTTAGAGTCTCATCTTGATGGTCTGCTCACTTCAGCAACTTTTCAAACATATCTTCGATCCTAGAATTGCTTGATCCGGCGTCACGACTATGTGGTGGCATATAAGGATCATTCCTATAGCCCTTTCTTCTCTATTCTGCATCTGACACTCTTTCTCTCTCATAGTATCCACCCCTATTATCTCTGTACATCCCATCACGTTTGAAGTTCCAACCTTGGTTCCCGAAACCTTGCCTCCAATAGTCAGAATTAGATCCTTGGGGGTTGTTCCAAAAACTCGCCACTTGGTTACTCACATAACAGGAATATTCATCAAAGAATTGATCATCATACATAGGAGTAATTGGGGTTTGGTGAGCTATTGCCTTCACACTATCTTGGTTTTGCTTCAAAACAAAATCCATGCTCGTACGGAGTGAGCAAGCTGCTCCATAATCTCTTCATTCACTTTAGCCTGCTCACTATTTGTGGTAACCGCACAAGAACTCTTTGTATTACAACGCTCACTCTGTCCCCATGCTATGTTGGTCTTTACCACTTGTTCTATTTCTTCAACAACTAGCTCAAATGGTTAGTCAAGAAAAACACCTCCGATGATCGTGTTGGCGCAAGCTTTACTATTACATCAAGTGCTCTATAGAAGATCTCGACCAAAGCATCATCAACAATTTTGTGATCAGGGACCATCCTCAGGCATTTGGTGAATCTCTCCCATGTAGTGCTAAGAGAGTCTCCAGGCAATTGCTCGAGGTTATTAGTTTGGTCCTTAAGCTTCAACTTCTTTAACCTTGGGAAATATCCTTGTAGGAACACCCTCTGCAGCTCGGCCTAACTCGTGATGGTACCCAGAGGAAGTTCAGACAAGCATACATCTGCATTATCAGTCAGTGACAACAGAAACACCCTCAATGTAACAACGTTAATAGAAATATTTTTTTGTCCCCATGACACTTTTAAACATGAAGATGACATTTTGGAGATGACGGTGGGCATCCTCTGACGGTAGCCCTGTGAATAGGCTACTGTTTTGGAGCATCTGGAGAAATCCACTTGATACCGCAAACTTAGCATCTGCTGGTAGAGGGTACAGTACTATAGAACCTGTAACATCCATCGCCGTAGATTTTAGTTGGTACTGATTCCAGCCGTAAGCATTTGCATTGAAATCTCTAAGCTGCGGTAGTGAACCCTTGGTGGTGGATTCTTCTCTCTTCTTAGGTCTTCCGTATTCACATGCATATTCTTCTCAACCTCTATGTCCTCATTCACTCGAGCCATCCTTCTTGGTAGTCGATGGATCTCCAAATTTAATAGAGCTAAGGGATTGCCTTGGCTCTTTGTGTTGGGCATACAACCTAGTACACCCTATGAAAGAAATCAAACAACAAAAACAAAACAAAAGTAAAGTACAAGAGACTCTAGAAATAAACACTCAAATTAACTAATTGCGAATTCAAGTCAAAACCTAGCCATATTCCCTGGCAATGACACCATAATTTTTTGGTGATGGTCACGCTCTAATAAGAAAATGGTCGCTATCAGTAATTAACCTAACCAAGGTTAGGGTTGAATCCATAGGGAATACAGGGCTTGACTATAAGATTTTACTACTAATCATTCCTAGTATCTATAACTACAATCTCTAGATGGGGGATAGGGTTTGTGATTCAAAAACAACAAAAAATAAACACTAATTAAAATTCGGGAAAATACTCAATTCTGGGGACAACTTGAGAATTGTGTTCCCCATAGTTCGTTGACTCAATCACCCTAGATAACATAACTATGATCAGTGTATCGAATGCAGGACGTTAACTTAGGTTCATCCAGCCCTCTTGTGAAGGTGAAGGTTGAATTCCACCATGGCGCTTGGTCAGCTACCATGGTGTGCCAACTAAGCATTACCTATTGTCTCAGTCAACCTCCCCTTGGTCAGATTTGATCGATTAGATGGGAAAACATCAACTGAATCTTATTATCTACTTACCTTTTCCTATTCGTCACTACCTTGGTCGAGATCGTGATAGTGGGCGGGGTTTGGTGTTGGCCACCACCAAACAACATTAGTCATGAAGGGAAATAAACAATACATGCAAAACCTCATTCATAGATATGCACAAAATCTAGGTCATCTCAAGTCAACTACCCATGGTTCGCACAACCCCAAGTTGTAGTTGTTTAGCTACTCATGGCTAAGATAAAATACACAAAAATGCACATAATAAACATAGTTAAGAGTTTCACCAATAACAATGAAGGAGATAGGCACCACAAGTTTCAAACCCACAAGCTTGATTGATTAACAATGAGCACAAAGCAAGATTTGCAATCCCCAAAATGGGTTTCCCAAAGAGAATAATAATCTACTCTAAAAACCTAAGAAAGGCTTCAAAATGTACTGGAGAAATGTCTCCTGTTTGAACTTTCTCTCAAAAATCTAACTTAAACTATTTATAGTATTTACAAAACAACCCTAGGAATTATGCAGAAAAGACAGCTGACATCTGATAAATTTCATTGTCACGACTCGTAGGATGGGAGTCATAGTCAGGGTCTCATATCAAGTTCTTGGCATTTTGGACTGAACTGGTACGACCAATAGGTACGAGTTGTTAGTTGAACTACGACTCGTATGTTGGTCTCGTAGTCTTGGTCTTCAGTTTTTGGTCCAACATTTTGTCTCTTTGATTCTTGCTACGACTCCACCTGTACGAGTCATAGTGTGTCTCACGACTCGTAGGCTAGGATCCTTGGTGTGACCTTCACATGAAAAATTTCTGATTTTTGGTCTCTGATTCCTGCAACGACATAACCTACGACTCGTAGCGTGAGCTACTTATCATAGGAAGGCTTGTATGGCCTATGCTTCAGCAAAATCTGCAACTTTTCTTCAAAATCATGCCAACCTAGCTTTTCTGCAGGATTAACACAAAAACACATCAAAACACTAAAGATTTGCTTTACGAACTCACAAAATCTCTTGTTTTAGGCATCAAATATGTTGTAATTTGATAACATATCAACAGGGTACAAAGCTTTTCATTTGGTATCAGAGTAGCTCTTTTATATTGAAGGTCAATTCCTTGGAAAGGATCATGGCACTACCACCAATTGTGTAAGAGAGAGCATCATATACAAGGACACTACTGTTTAATGGTAGCTACTGTGGCTGGTGGAAAAATGGAATGATGGATTATCTCATTGGCAAATGTCTAGATCTCTGAAATATTATGCTTGACGGACCTACTATTCCTATAAAGAATGGTACTGATCGAAATACTCGAGTACCTAACAAGTGAACCGAATGGGATGCAAATGAATGGGATGCAAATGACGAGATAGCCATTCATAACAATGCTAAGGCTAAGAAGATTTTGATCTATGGAATACATCTCAACGAGTGCAACATATGCGAAAGCAAGATGGGATACCTTATAGATAACACATGAAGGAACGAGTTAAGTGAAGAAAGAAAAGATCGATAATCTGAACTGGTAGTATTAACTATTTAGAATGCTAGAAGGAGAAACTATCCAAGATATGCAGACACAATTTATTGTTGTATCTAACGAGATTTACTCACTAGGAGAGGTCATCCCAACTATAAAAGCCATAAGAAATCTCCCAAATGTCTTACTTGGACATGGGAAAGTAAAGTAGAAAATATCACTAAGGCAAGAGATCTAGATATTTTAATTATGGATGAACTGATTAGTAATTTTCTCTCACAACCTGATTTCTTTGGCCTTGATAGTGCCTACCATAATCCACTGGTAAGTAAGCCAACTCATAACTCAAAACTGTATGTATGGGTATTAGGGAATCAAGGTTGATGCAGTGAAGATTAACGTGGTTAAAAAATGGACTAGACATACTTCAGCATTGAGATCCATGACTTTGTGGGTTTGGCTGGTTATTATCAGTGTTTTTTGTAACAATTTTCTACTATAGCAGCTCTATTAAATCGATTCATTGAGAAGAACATAGCCTCTTTTTTTGTCGAAAGAGTGTGAGAAGAGCTTCCAAAAGCTCAAGGATGTGTTGACCATTGTGCCTGTCTAGACTTTGTCGGAGGATAGTGTTGACTTCATGCTATATTATGATGCCATAGGTGTTGGATTGGAAGGCGTGTTGATGCAGAAGTGGAGAGTGATTGCCTATAAGTTAAGGCAATTGAAGACTCATGAGAAGAAATATCCTACCTATGATTTAGGGTTAGTAGCAGTTCTATTTGTCTTAAAGCTGTGGTGACACTATCTATATAGGATTCATTGTGAGATATTTACTAATCACTATAACCTATAATATATTTTCAATCAGAAGGGCCTGAATATGAGACAGAGGAGATAGATTGAGATTTTAAAAAATAATGATTTGACATTTCTATATCATATGGGGAAGGCCAATATAGGGGCCAATGCTTTGAGTAGGAAGACTTCCAGCATGGACAACCTAGCAGCCATCCAAGTAGTGACCCTTGGCTAGTGATATTTAGAGGTTAGCCAACATGTTAGTGAGACTTGAGCTTTATGATAAGGGTGGTGTGCTAGCTTTTTTGGACACCTGTTTATCTTTGATTGACTAGATTTATGAGTGCTAGTTTGAAGATGAGAGATTGTGTCTCATTCAAGCTAAGGTGACTAGGGGTGAGGACAAGGAGTCCATACTTGATATCGGTGGGGTTTTGAGGATTAGGAGTTGAATTTATGTTCCTAACGTGGGTGGCCTGATCAAGTTGATACTTGAAGAGGCTCATTATGCTAGATATTCCATTTACCCCAAAGTAGTTAAGATGCACCATTATTTGAGCCAACACTGCTGGTGGTTTAGCATGAAGAGGGATACACTTAATTTTATGTCTAGGTATTTAACCTGCTAATAGGTCAATTATGAGCATTAAAGGCCATGGGGTGAGCTCCAGAGGATACCCATTATTACTTGGAAATAAGAGTAAATCACAATGGATTTTATAGTTGGTTTACCCACTACTGTGGGTGAGGTTGACTCTATCTGGGTTATGGTGGATCACTAACCAAGTCTGCACACTCCATTTTTGTAAAAGTTAGGTTCATGATGGAAATGTTGGATCAGTTATATATCAGAGCTAGATTATGAGACTTCGTGATGGACCAGTTTCCATAGCGTCAGACCGAGGTTCTTTATTCACTTACCACTTATGGAAGGCCCTACAAGATGATTTGGGCACCTAGTTAGACTTCAGTACAACATTTCATCCTCAAATAAATGGGCAGTCTAAGAGGGACTATTCAGATCCTAGAGGATATGCTTTGGGAATGTGTTACTCACTCCGTGCTAGACAAGATCAATATTTTCCCTTGGCGTACTTTGCTTACAAGAACAATTATCATTCCAGTATCCAGATGGCTCCTTTTGAGGGACTGTATGGCTAGAGATGTAAGTCACCCATAGGTTGGTTTGATTCTATTATGGTGGATAGCCTTGACACAGACTTAGAGATTCTATGGGGTAGGTTCAGTAGATTCAAAGTCAATTGTTGACAACCTAGAGTCGTCAGAAGAGTTATGCTAATGGACGTGTTTTACCCTTGGAGTTCATAGAGAAAGTCCGAGTTTGTTGAGTATCTCGCCCATGAAGGGTGTCATGAGGTTCGAGAAGAAGGGAAAGCTCAGCTCGAGGTATATTTGTCCTTATAGATTTTAGAGTGAATGGGGAGGTGGCTTACAAACTTGTGTTGCCACCTAATTTGACTTCTGTACATCCAGTGTTCCATATGTCTATATTGCGACAATATATCCCTGATGAGTCATATGTGATACCTAGTGACTCGATCGAGTTAGGTATAGACTTGACTTATAAGGAGAAGCTTGTTGTTGTTCTAGATAGGCAGGTTCGGAAGTTGAGGGCCGAAGATGATTCTTTAGTAAAGGTTCGACACCAACCTGATATAGAGGATACCTGAGAGATGGAGTCTGACATATGAACCCTCTATCCTCATCTTTTGAAGCTTCAGGTGCGTTCCTTGCTTTATGTTCAAGAATGAAAATGATTTTTAATGGTGGATGATTTAATGACACTGAAGGTCTTTTTTGAATTTTTAGCAAAATTACTATTTTATCCCTCCTAATAGTTTCCCCGAGTCATGTTGAATGATTTTGATTTGGTTTTTAAAAAACTTGTAAAATTTTGTGTTTTTGCTAAAGAAGTTAGTTTTGGAGGCTCAAGTTGCCAAATTTTAAATTTTTGAATCATTTTGAGATTCGAGTGTTGGATCACAATTTTATTGGTTCCATTAGTTTTGGAATGTACAAATTGGTCTAGGAGAGTTTTTGGAATCGTATTTGAAGTTTTTGTGTGGATTTTAGGTCCGAAGTTAGAAATGTAGTTAAAGTTTGACTCTAGTTTGACTTTGGTTAATATTTTGAGTTTTGGTGCTCGATTTGGATTTCTGATGGTTCCAACAATTTTGGGAGGTGATTTTAGTGCTAGAATGAGTTTCATCATAATTTATATGTATTCTGGTAGCATTTTATCTTTTCAAATCATCGAAACTAATTTAGTTGTGACTTATCATATTCCAGGTCGAGGAGACCTCAGATTCGAGTTTTGATGATACTGTTGAGTTTGAAACATCAAATGTGGTAATGATGCATATCTAGTTTGTTTGTTTCTATTTTGAACAAATTTCCAGGCCCATTCTGTGATTTTTGAGTTGTTTGCAAATTGTTGATATCTGGTGCCATGTTACTCAGTGTGTTCACGACCTTGAGGTTCATGATCGCAAAGCTCACTCAAAGTTTTTTAGGTAATGCTTTGTGAATGAAAACAGCCCTATTGTGATCACGATGAGCAGATTAGTTGAAACAATTTTAATTTTTAAAAGGTCGGTTCTTCACTATTTCTAAAATTTTGAGCTCAGTTTTTGACAATCTTTCAAGAGATTTTCAAGGGGACTCAATTGGGTACGTTCTTTTCCATCAGTTTCTTCAATTTCCATTGATTGATATATATGTCTTTATCTTCAAATTAAGGGTCTTAATTGAAGAAATTTGGGGATTTCATGGACACGACTTTCCAAACTTAAAAGGATAATTGTGGATTCATTTCAACTCCTTTTCGAAAAGGTTTCACTGTTAGATTCCTAAAACCTCAAGGACCATTTTCACATAAAAAATTTCAAGATTTTTTGCTCTTTTTCTGGTAGTGAATTTTTGGATGATTCTGCCCTTTTCCCAAATTTCTGGTGTTGTTAGCTTCGTATTGTGGTTATGAATTCATTTTCAAATATATTATAGTGATTCAAATTTAATTTAGAAGGGAAAACTTTATCATTGAAGTGATTTGATTGGCTAATTGAGGCAAATAGACTCTAATCCTTGTTAAGTTTTTTGAACTAGTGTTTACTTTCATGTAAATTTTGGGGGGTTAATGACTTACTCTAGTGGATATGATTTGAGAAATGGGAAGGTAGAAATGGTGACATATATGACTTGATTTGTGAATTGATAACTATTGTTGCTGATTTAGTCTTCTGAATGATATTGTGAAATGGGCTTGTGATGCCATTGTGGATAATATGAAAGCATTCATGTGTTCTAATTGTTGAACTTTGATTCATATTATATAGATTTAGCTATTGAATCACTTGATGGAAAATGTTGAGTGAAATGCATATGTTGAGATATTGTTGAAATTATAGAACTAAAATCTTATGAAATGAGGACCCAATGATGAAATATCCAAGGGATGATGAAAATATGTAGTTGAAAGGCTAAACTATGTTGTGATGTGATTATTATGTAATGTATTGGCAATGACTCAAATGTTGAAAGAATAATGACAATGATTGATGATCTTTTAGTAAGTGATTTATGTGGACATCTTGTATGCATTCATGATTATGAAAATGATAGTTGTGTTAAAATGATGTACATATATATGTGCTTGATTTCCCATTGATGATGAAAAGATGAAGGAAAATGGTTCCAGCTAAAAAAAAGGAAAAAAAAAAAAAAGCTTAAGGGAAATGGTTTCATCTACAATATGAAAGTAAATGCCGAAGGGAAATTGTTTTGGTGGATATATGGTCCATGTGTAGCCCCCAAAAGTTTCGATTTCAGTATATCAACAGATGTGCATCCTAGGATAGACATGCATCATGACTCACTAGACCAAACAAAGAGGTTAGATTATAACAGCTGTAGAAAGCTATTATGTATGCCAATAAGAGCAATAAGTATAGAAAGATGCCTATAGAGTGAGAAGGAAGCTAAGAGTAGTACCTCAAAAAAAAGTTTTAATAGCAATTTTATATCCTTGAGTATAGTATAATAGAAGAGTTTAAGATATTGTTGTGTATAGAGATGTGCTATCAAAATACAACACATTTGATGCTTAAAAACTTGAAATTTTCTGTGTTCTCAAAGTGATGTTAGTAGATTTGATGTGCTTCCATGTTTGTTTTGCAAGATTAAGGGGTTGACAAAATTTTTGGACTAAATGTGGAGATTTTACATAAGTTGAGGTTTCACGAGACCTTTTAGGTGCTGTAAAAAATTCCACAGGCTAAAGAATTCATTTTGTACACAACTATAGCGAAGGGTGATTATATGAAGTTAAGTCTATGAACATACAAAAGAGTCGTAGAAGATTTTAAGAGCCGCAGACATGGTGTCGTGCCCTGAGGATTAGAAAGTGGGGAGTAGCGAAAATGTTAGAAGAAAAAATCTTTTACAGATCATAAAATATTATATCGCTTGTAGATGAGTGTCACAGAAGTCAACCCTAGAATCTTAGGTAAAGTCCACGAAGCCCCGACTACGGGCTGTAGAACTTTATACAGTCCTTAGAAGTTCCCGTAGAGCTTGCTGACCCAGTTATCCTGTATCATTTTGGTTTTGTATTTTAAAGACTATAAATAGTTTTTTAGGTTATTTTTTAAGAAGAAACATGACAGAACAATAGAGAAATGAGCTTGAGATATGCACTTGTGGAACATTATTTTGTGCTTTTAATTCAATCTTGTGATTCTTGGTGAATAACTTGGATTTATTGTGCTTAATTCTCTTGTGTAAATTCTCAATTATGTTATTCAAATTCATGATTCTTGTATCTACACTGATCAAGAGTAGCTAAATCCACAACTAGGATTTTGGATACCATGAAGAACTAATAAGATAAAATCAGATAATTCAAAATTCTTTAAAAGTGTGGATATATGTATTTATTAATTCTCTTGGGTTTGAATGCTTTTTAACGATAGCCAACATTAAAGCTCGCCTAGTGTTACTAACTGGATCAAGGCAGTAATAAATAGGAAAAAAATTAATTTATAGGATTCGATTGACATTTCTCTTCTAATCAACCAAACTGGGCCAAGGGGAGGTTATACTGGAACAATAGGTAAGGATTAATAATGTTACAGTGCGGAGATAGATCAAATAACATAGTGAAATTTACCTCTCCTAGATCAAAGGGTTTGGTAATATTAGCTTACTATTTTGCATGCTATACAGTGGAAAAGAATTCAATTATTTGGTAATGCCGAATTAGGGAATCGTAAGGAACACAATGCTCTTGTTACTTTTCATATTGATTTCACAATTATCTTAGTTTAGGATTACTTTTTTTTTAGTTGTTACAACCCCTCCCCCTGGAGAGATAAGTAGGTTAATCCACCCGAATTTCTTTAAATTTTTCTTAGTCTACCACATTCCCTGTGGATTCTGATGTGCTAACAGAATACAACACTTTTGATGCTTAAAACTTGGAATTTTGTATATTTTCAATGTGATGTTTGTGGGTATTATGTGTTTTTGTGTTTATCTTTGCAGGATTACATGTTGGCCTTGATTTTGGGGAAAAGCGTAGAAGTTGCTGAGTTTTTGTTGTTATACGAGGCTTTTTATGGGCCATAGATCATTCTACGGGCCGTAAGTAGGTTTTGTGAAGATTTTCAGTGAGGGGCTATTTTCTGAAGTTTATTCTATGAATATGCAGACAAGTCGTAGAGAGTTTTATGAGTCATAGAAGAGGATTCGTGCCTTGAGGATCAGACACTTGGACTTTTAGGAATTTCATCAGATGAAACCCCTTTAAGGGTCGTAAACTACTTTACGAGTCGTAGAAGGATGTTGTAGAATTAAAATCCAAAATTCTAGCAGCTGAATACGAGACCCCGATTATGGACCATAAACTTCAAATAGGCCGTAAAGACCTTTCATATGGCGTACTGACATGTTCTCCTATTTTGTTTAGGACTTGGATTTTAATTACTATAAATAGGTTTTTTAGGTTATTTTTCATAAGTTTTTCAGCTAGTACTCACAGAACTCAATATTTTGAGAGATAAAATTGTAAGATCATATTGGAGAGTCTTTAAAAACACTTATGATTTAATTTCGAGTGTTAATCCTTAGTTATCTTATTTTACTTTTGTTAGTTGTTTTTGTTCTCACTACTAAAAACTGCCTGAAAATCGACAAAAACAAAAGCGACGGACTGCATCGCTCAAAAAAGCTACGGACTAAATGACGTTATCCGTCGCTTATTTATTTTTTATTTTTTTAAAAATATTTTAATTAAAAAAGCGACAGACTGCAACTATAAGTCCATCGCCTTTCTTCGCAAAATTTTCGGGCAAATTATATTTATTTTTAATATATTTTTTTTATAAAAAGTGATGGAAGCAGTGACGCAGTCCTTCGCTTATTTTTTTATTTTAAAATTAAACCTTTAAATACTTTTTCGGTGTAAATTTTAATAAATAAATAATAAATTTTTAAAAAAGTTTGCAACGGACAGAATGGCATTGTCCGCCACTTTTTTATTTTATAAAAAATAAGTTATTTATCAAATAAAATGTTTAATTTTTTTAAATGGGGCGACAGACTTAGGGATGCTGTCCGTCGCCCCCAAATTTGAATTATATCTGTTGACCCATCTTTTTCCCTCATTTTCTAAATCTAAAATTAAACATTTTCCCCTGACCCTCCCTCATCATCCACCCAAGCTTGCCGCAGCCGATGCTTCCTCCACTCCGCCAGCAACAAGGAGTCCGCCGACAACCGCCACCCAGAGGTAAGTCACCTCTCTCTCTCCTCTTTTTTTTCTCCTCTTTTTTGTTAGCCTTTATTTATATTTTTTTTTAAGAAATTATATAATCTTGAATTGTTTGTTAGTATTGTTTATATATGTTGTCTTCATTGTTATATTGTAATATTGATTGTGAATTAGTGAAGAGAGTTTGTGTTTTTATTTTAGGGTTTAGTTTAAATTTGGTATTTTGAATTAGTGTGCGATTTGGGGGGTTTTAGTTTGAACTAATGTGTGTATGTGAAGTGATGATCATTGTTGGAAAGTGTACTGAAGTAGGAATTTGTGAATGAGTTTGAATTAGTTTGTGATTCGGGGGTTTTGTTAGTTTGAAATATTTTGTGATTTGGATTTTGTTAGTTGAAAGTAAAATGTAGTATTTGAAGTTATTGATATTGTTGGTTTGGATATTTAAGTATGAATTTGTGAATGTAGATTCTTGGATTGTAGTTTAAATTAGGTATATTGAATTAGACTATAAATTTTAGTGTAGTTTAAATTTGTGAATGAGTATTTTTGGATTTTAGCTTGAAATGAGTTTTGAATTAGTTTGTGAATTGGTTTTGTTAGTTGGAAATGAAGTGTAGTATTTGAAATTTTTTACATTGTTGGTTTGAATATTTAAATGACTTTGTGAATGTAGATTCTTGGATTGTAGTTTAAATTGGGTATTTTGAATTAGACTATAAATTTGGGTGTATTTTAAATTTGTGAATGAATATTTTTGGATTTTAGCTTGAAATGGATTTTGAATTAGTTTGTGATTTGAGGTTTGTTAGTTGGAATTAAAGTGTAGTATTTGAAGTTATTGACATTGTTGGTTTGAATATTTAAGTGTGAATTTGTGAATGTAGATTCTTGGATTGTAGTTTAAATTGAGTATTTTAAATTAGACTATAAATCAAACTTTCATGTTTTGAACTTTAGTATTTTTGTGTCACTGTAGGGTATATTCGACCCGTGAAGGTTAGCCTATCGACCAGTCAAGCTAATCAAAAAAGATAAATGTATTTTACTTAGAGTTTATATAATTGGTAAATTGAATTTTAGGACTTTTATACTTAGAAAAATTCAACTTATGCCTACTTGAAACTTGAATTGTTATATTTTACGATATGAAGTAAACTTTAATTAGTTGTGCACTTTAAGTTGAATATGATTTAGAACTTGGAGTTTATATACTTGTTAAATTGAATTTTAGTACTTGTATACTTAGAAAAATTCAACTTATGCCCAGTCCACTTTTTCAAAAAATATTTAATTAGTTGTGAAGTTTAAGTTAAATATAATTTAGAACTTGGAGTTTATATAGTTGTTAAATTGAATTTTAGAACTTTTATAATTAGAAAAATTCAACTTATGCCCATTTGAAACTTGAATTACTATATTTTAGGATATGAAGTAAACTTTAATTAGTTGTGAACTTTAAGTTGAATATAATTTAGAACTTGGAGTTTATA
>JAABOM020006903.1:0-20057 GCA_011800125.2 Solanum clarkiae | reverse complement strand
TCACCCAAAATTCAAGTGTGAAATCTCATTCCGGAACTAAGGATTTCATTCAAGCTTCAAGTCTTCATTTAAATCTTCTTCGAGAAAATCCCAAAAGTTGAGGTATGTGGATTTCAACCATTGGGTCCTTCCACCAATGGTGCCCAAGTTGCCTCTTAACCTAAATTACTTGTTTCTAAGTTGATTTATTTACAGGTCTTACTTATTATGAATTTGACTATGAACTATGTTGGGGTTTCTTAAAAGTGTAACTGTTTAAGCATGTCTTGAGCTATAAAT
This sequence comes from Solanum clarkiae, assembly GCA_011800125.2. Classification (NCBI taxonomy): domain Eukaryota; kingdom Viridiplantae; phylum Streptophyta; class Magnoliopsida; order Solanales; family Solanaceae; genus Solanum; species Solanum clarkiae. The sequence goes on along the minus strand of JAABOM020006903.1, from coordinate 19,778 downwards.
CTATGACCTATTTTGAGATTTTATGAAAGGTTTCAATGTATATTGCATGAGGATATTACCAAGTATTGGTGGGTTGATTTACTTCAAGTTTTCTAGCACGACTTCACTCTTGAATTGCATGGTTTTACACTAGCATGACACACCTGCCAAGTGTTTGATAAAATATTTGATTAGGATTTCTTGAGTTGTTGAAGCCCTAATGCATGATATATGAGTTATGTAACTTCATGATGATGAAAGGAAGGTATATATATGTATTTATTTCATGAAAGGTATCTGTAGTGTTGCAAATTGACCATAACCAAGTTGAGTTGTTGATACCTCAAACACCTTGATGGGAGGTGGTAAACCCATTAACCAAGTTGAGGGTTGGTACCTCAAACAACTTGATGGGAGGTGGTAAACCCATTAACCAAGTTGAGCGGTTGGTACCTCAAACACCTCAATAGGAGGTCGTGGACCCATTAACCAAGTTGAGGGGTTGGTACCTTAAACACCTTGATGGGAAGTGGTAAACCCATTGACCAAGTTGAGGGGTTGATACCTCAAACACCTTCAAGGGGTGGTTTACTTTGGATTCCAAGTACTACGTGGCTTAGTCTATGATGATGGTGTCTTCATACACATGTACTATGTTTCTATATAAGCATGTTTTACTTCAAGCATTGATCATGCGTGCCATGTTGCTAATATACTATCTTTTGCATACAATTGTGCATTTTGATTATGTTTCCTATCTATTTTTGCATTTTCTCTTACGTACTTAGTACATTCAAATATACTAATGCATACTCTATACCTACATGATGTTACCATGTAGGAACTGGAGCTCCTCACGATCATCCTCCCCGACGCTAGTACTATCTTCTCAAAGCAAGTTAGGTGAGTCCTCAACTCCGGGGACGATATCTCTTTTTCTTATATTATGTAAAGACTTTCACTAACTATTTACATGCTCTTGACTATGAGGGTGATCTCGGAAAGTTGTCTTTTCCCCTACTCAATTCTAAGTTTGAAGTTGTTGTTGGACAAGTTAGGTAAATATGCTTGAGCTTGACTCTCTTTGAATCTTTTGTTGTTTTATGATATGAAAGACTTCCCTAAGCCCCTTATCCTTATTTTTATTCTTTTATGGATGTTTAATTGCTTCCGCGACCAAGGATGTGTAATGATATATTAAGAGGCTTGTTTGGGTCCCTTCAGGTTCCCCATTTGCCATGTCACATCTAGGCCCTAGGCTTGGGTTGTGACAAACTTTATATCGGAGTACTAGGTTATTGATGGTCCTCGGCATCCAACACATTGCGTCGATTAGAGTCTTATTCATAGTTGTGGTGTGCACCACAACTATGAGTAAGAGGCTATGAGATGTCTTAGGAAATGTTTCCCTTCTTCTTTATATATGTCTTTTTCTAGAGTTAAGGTAAGGCCTTCCCCTAACTAATGTTCTTTTCTATCATGCCTAATACAAGAGGAAGAAGAGCCCGCACACCCGAGGAATAACTGGCTTATGGAGAGCTCGGGATATTCTCACCTTGCTAGCTCAAGTTGTGACTAATCAAGTCAATCAAGGGGCCCAAGCCCCTCATGCTCTGACTCTGGCATCTAAGGTAAGGTACTTTATGAGGATAAACCCACCAGAGTTTGATAGGTCTAAAGTTGATGGGGGCCCTCAAGAATTTGTTGATGAGGTGTAGAAGGTGTTGGATATCATAAGTGTTAGGTCAGAAGAGAAGGCAGAGTTGGCAGCTTACCAACTCAAGGGGGTGGCTCAAGTGTGGTATACTCAATTGAAGGAGGAGAAGGGGAACAATAATGTGGTTTTATGGGAGGAGTTTAAGATGGCATTTCTCAATTGGTTCTTCCCTTTTGAGCTTAGGAAAGCTAAAATGATGGAGTTCGTGAATTTGGAGCAAGCATCTACAAGTGTAAGGGAGTATGTCCTCAAGTTCAATCAACTCCCTAAATATGCTCCACACTTGGTTACCAATCCGAGGTCTAGAATGAACAAATTTATGATGGGTGTATCCAATTTGATGAGTGAGAAGTGTCGCTTCACTATGTTGATTAGTGACATAGATTTGTCCTGCCTAATGACATATGCCAAACAAATAGAGAAGGAGAAGTTGAGGAAAAGGAGGAGTGGTGAGGTCAAAAGGGCCCGTTTTGATGATAAGTTCCAAGGTCTCAAAAGTGATTGATTTCGTCAATGCCAATAGTTTACTCACGCTCCTAATAAAAGGTTTGGCAATGACAATCCAAGGGTCCAAAGTGATGGTGGTGTGGCGCTCAACGATATGTATCCAAAATGTGGTAGGGCTCAGAGAGGCCCATGTTTGAGGGACACCAATGCTTGTTTTAGTTATGCTGAAGTGTGGCATCAGAAGGTTGATTGTCCTCATAATCAAAACAAAGGGTGGGGATGCTCATCCACAAGGCCGAGGTGCAAATATGGTTCCTTTGGGGAGAGGAGGCTAACAAGATGGTTCCCCAAGGTACAATCGGTTATATGCTCTCCAAGGGAGACAAGGCGTTGATGAGGTGCCCAATATCATCACCGGCATGCTAAAAGTCTTTGATTTTGATATGTATACATTGATAGACTGAGTGTCACTCTTTCTTTTGTTACCCCATTTATTGCTAAAACGTTTCGTGTTGAGCCCGGATTGTTGTGTGAGTCTTATGAGGTGTCTACTCTCATTGGTGCATCTATTGTTTCTTAGAAAGGTCTATAGGAATTTTCTCATTTGTATTTTCCATAAAATATTGCCTTGTGATCTTGTTGAGTTGGATATGGTGGATTTTGATGTCATTCTTAAGATGGATTGGTTGCATTCATATTATGCCTCTATTGATTCTAGAACCCATAGGGTCAAATTCTAATTCCTAAATGAACCGGTCCTCAATTGGGAGAGTCATGAACTGGTGGTCAAGGGTAGCTTTATTTCTTGCATTAAAGCCCATAGGTTGATCTCTAAGGGGTGTGTCTATCATCTTGTCAAGGATGGGGATATGAAAGTCTTTCCTATAGAGTTTGTTTTGGTGGTTAGTGAGTTCCTAGATATACTCCCTAGATCTCTTTCCCGACACTCAACCTATTACTATTCCTCCTTACTGTATAGCCCCAGCGGAGCTGAAGGAGTTGAAAGAGCAACTGAAGGATTTGTTGGAGAAGGGTTTTATTAGGCCTAGCCAATCACCTAGGGGTGCACCGGTGTTTTTTGTGAAGAAGAAGGATGGTTCTCTTAGAATGTGCATTGATTACCGGTATCCTAATAGAGTCACCATCAAGAATAAGTACCCTCTACCAAGGATTGATGATATTTTTGACCAACTTCAAGGGGATAGTCACTTCTCTAAGATTGATCTTTAGTCTGAGTATCACCAAGTGAAGGTGAGGGAGTGTGACGTTCCCAAGGTGGCCTTCTGGACTAGATTTGGACATTATGAATTTGTGGTTATGTCCTTTGGGTTGACCAATGCACTGGTTATCTTCATGGATCTTATGAATAGGGTCTTCAAACCCTACCTTGATTTGATTATGGTGGTATTCATTAATGATATCTTGATTTATTCACATAGTGAGGAGGAGCATGTGAGTCAATTGAGGGTAGTGTTACAAATCTTGAGAGAAGAGAAGTTGTATGCGAAGTATGAAAAATGTGAGTTTTGGTTGAAAGAGATTGCCTTTCTAGGTCATGTAGTGTCTGGTGATGGTATAAACGTGGATCCTAAGAAGACGGAGGTAATTAGAAATTGGCCTAGACCTTTGACTCCATCGGACATTAGAAGTTTCTTGGGCTTAGCGGGTTACTACTGGAGATTCGTGAATTAGTTCTCTTCTATTGCTTCTCCTATGACTAAGTTGACTCAAAAGAAGGATAAATTTGTGTGGACCGATGAGTGTGAAAAAAGTTTCTGAACCTTGAAAGATAAGCTTGTCTCCGCTCTTATCTTGTCACTACCAAAAAGGTTAGAAGGGTTTGTTGTGTATTATGATGCCTCAAGAATTGGTTTGGGGTGTGTATTGATGAAAAATGGTAAGGCGATAGTTTATGCCTCTAGACAACTTAATGTGCATGAAAAGAATTATCCTACCCATGATCTTGAATTGGCCGCCGTGTTTTTTCTTTGAAACTTTGGCATCATTATTTGTATGAGGTGCATGTTGATGTGTTCATCGATCATAAGAGTCTCCAATATGTGTTCACCCAAAAAGATCTCAACTTGAGACAAAGAAGGTGATTAGAACTTCTTTAAGATAATGATATGAGTGTGCATTATCGTCCCGGTAAGGCTAATGTTATGGCTAATGCTTTGAGTATGGTGTCTATGGGTAGCCTAGCCCATGTTGCTGATGAGGGCAAAGAGGTGGCTAGGGAGATCCATCGGTTGGCAAGATTGGGGGTTAGGTTAGAAGAGGTTGATAATGGTGGTATTGTGGTTGTTGATGGTTCAAAATATTCCTTGATTGAGGAGTTCAAGGCAAGCAATATCTTGACCCCTCCTTATTAGAATTGAAGGCCTTGGTGAGAAAGGGCAAGGCAGAGGTTTTCTCCTAAGGGGGAGATAGTGCCCTTAGGTACCAAGGTAGATTCTGTATGCCTTGTGTTGATGACTTGAGAAAGAAGATTTTAGATGAGGCTCATAATTCTTCCTATCCTATTCACCCGGGTTCTACAAAAATATATAGAGATTTGAGGGGATGTTTTGGTGGGGTGGTATGAAGAAAGACATTGCCAAATTTGTATCTGGTTGTCATAGTTTCCAACAAGTCAAAGCCGAACATCAAAAGGCCGGGTGTCCTAACCCAAGATATAGAGATTCCAACTTGGAAGTGGGAAGAAATAAATATGGATTTTGTGGTTGGGTTGCCTAAGACTAGAAAGGGTTTTGATTTTAATTGGGTTGTGGTTGATAAAATGACAAAGTTGGCTCATTTCTTACCGGTTAAAACTACTTATGGTGTCGAAGATTATGCTAAGTTGTACATTCATGAGTTGGTTAGATTGTATGGATTGCCTTTGTCTATCATATCAGATCGTGGTGCTCAATTCACTTCTCACTTTTGGAGGTCCTTCCAAAGAGGTCTTGGTACCAAGATAAAGCTTAGTATGGCCTTCCACCCTCAAACGGATGGCCAAGCCAAAAGAACTATCCAAAATCTTGAGGATATGCTTAGAGCTTGTGTATTGGAGTTTAAGGGTAGTTGGGATGATCACCTTCCATTGATTAAGTTTTCTTATAGTAATAGCTATCATTCTAGCATTGGTATGGCTCCCTTTGGGGCCCTCTATGGTAGACATTGTAGGTCCCCAGTTGGATGGTTTGAGTTAGGTGAAATGACATTGTTGGGTCCGGATCTGATCATGGAAGCCATGGAGAAGGAAAGGTTGATTAGGGAAAGGTTGAAAACAGCCCAAAGTCACAAAAATTCCTATGCCAATGTGAGGAGAAGGGAGCTTGAATTCAAAATTAGTGATTGGGTCTATTTAAAGGTCTCACCCATGAAGGGTGTGGTTCGCTTTTGTAAGAAAGGTAAATTGAGTCCAAGATTCATTGGCCTATATAGAGTATTGAGGAGGATTGGTAAGGTGGCCTATGAGTTGGAGTTGCCTTGTGAAATGATCTTGGTTCATCCGGTCTTTCATGTGTCTATGTTGAGGAAGTGTGTGGGTAACCCAAATGCATTGTACCATTAGGTGTTGTCGAGGTTGTGGAAGATAATTTGACTTATGATGAGATTTGGGTAGAAATTTTGGATAGATAAGTGAAGAGGTTGAGGACCAAGGATGTTGCTTCCGTCAAGGTTTTTTGGAGAAACCAAGAAGTTGAAAGTGCTACATGGGAAGCCGAGGTGGACATGCAAACGTGATATCCCTATCTTTTCCATTCTACTCAAGCCTAAGGTACTAATCCTAAGTCCTTTATGTGATTTCAAGTCTTATATATCAAACCTTATGTCATTTGCATGCATTCATGTTTATTTTGACAAGTTCATGGTGATTTTGACACTTATATTGAGATTTTTGAAAAATGATGTTTAAGTGCATTATTGCATTCTTGTTGGGAATGATCTCTTCATGATTATCCTTCTTATGTACGTTTCTTCAACATTTATGGATGAATGTTCCCAAGAGGGAGATATTGAAATGACCCCAAAAGGTGCTCGAAAATGTGCCTCGAAAGTGCTCATAATCGTAATTTCCATATATCTCAAAATCTATGAATGATATCAAAAATCTGACTTCATATCCTTGTTCAAAGGGAAAACTTGAGTGGAAAATGGGTCTAATCTCGATTTTAGAGAAACCATAGCAAATTTGATTTCCCAAGTTTGTGCAAAATAATAGGGGTACGCGATGGTACCGCGACGTGGACCCATCACGGACCTATGTCTTTTGTTGCCAGTTTTCTCACTTTGGTCCAAGGCTTTAGGGTCTTGCGCCTAAGTCTTCCTATGTATAAAAACACCTATACTTAGTCATATTTCATATTCATATCAACAAGACATTCCCCAACACTCTCTCAAACACTTAGACAAATATTTCCCCCAAAATTCAAGTGCCAAATCTCATTCTGGATCTAAGGATTTCATTCAAGCTTCAAGTCTCCATTCAAATCTTCTTCAAGAAAATCTCCAAAGTTGAGGTATGTGGGTTTCAACCATTTGGTCCTTCCACTCATGGTGCCCAAGCTTCCTCTTTACCTAAATATTACATATTCCTAAGTTTATTTACTTATGGGTCTTACTTATTATGAACTTGACTATGAACTATGTTGGGGTTTCTTAAAAGTGTAACTGTTTAATCATTTTTTGAGATATGAATCTATGACCTATTTTGAGATTTGATGAAGGGTTTCAATGTATGTTTCATGTGGGTATTACCAAGTGTTGGTGGATTGATTTACTTCAAGGTTTCTTGCACGACTTGACTCTTGAATTGCATGATTTTACACTAGTATTAGACACCCGCCAAGTGTTTGATAAAATGTCCGATTAGGTTTTCTTGAGTTATTGAAGCCCCTATACATGATATATGAGTTGTATGACTTTACGATGATGAAAGGAAGGTATATATATATGTGTTTATTTCATGAAAGGTATCTTTAGTGTTACAAGTTGACCATAACCAAGTTGAGTTGTTGATATCTCAAACACCTTGATGGGAGGTGGTAAACCCATTAACCAAGTTGAGGGGTTGGTACCTCAAATACCTTGATGGGAGGAGGTAAACCCATTAACCAATTTGAGGGGTTGGTACCTCAAATACCTCAATGGGAGTGGTGATCCCATTAACCAAGTTGAGGAGTTGGTACCTCAAACACCTTGATGGGAAGTGGTAAACCCATTAACCAAGTTGGGGTTTGATACCTCAAACACCTCAGAGGGGTGGTTTACCTTGGATTCCAAGTACTGTGTAGCTTGGTCTATGATAATGATCTCTTCCTACACATGTACTATGTTTCTATATAAGCATGTTTTACTTCAAGCATTGATCATGCATGTCATGTTGCTAATATACTATCTTTTGAGCATGATTATGTATTTTGATTATGTTGCCTATCTATTATTGCATTGCCTCCTACATACCTAGCACATTCAAATGTACTAATGCATACTCTATGCCTACGTGATGTTATCATGTGGGAACTGGAGCTCCTCATGATCATTCTCCCCGTGGCTAGTACTATCTTCTCAAAGCAAGTTTAGTGAGTCCTCAACTCCGAGGATGATATCTCTTGTTCTTATATTATGTAAAGACTTTCACTAACTATTTATATGCTCTTGACTATGAGGGTGAGCCTGGAAAGTTCTCTTAGCCCCCGCTCAATTCTATGTTTAGAGGTGTTGTTGGACAAGTTATGTAAATATGTTTGAGCTTGACTCTCTTTGACTCTTTTGATGTTTTATGGCATGAAAGATTTCCCTTAGCCCCTTATCCTTACTTCTATTCTCTTATGGTTGTTTAATTACTTCTGCAACCAAGGATGTGTAATAATATATTAAGACGCTTGTTTGGGGTCCCTTTGGGTTCCTTATTTGTCGTGTCACGTCTAGGCCCTAAGCTGGGTCGTGACAAATGAGATCTATGACCTAAAACATCGATGGGTGCTCAGAGCTAGGAATCGGCATCTAAAACACGACATCTTAATTGTGGCTACCAGAGACTCCGACCACATGGCACGTCACCCGGGTCCAGATATTCGGATGTAGCCACCAAAGCTCGATAGTAATAGGGAGCGTCATCTTGGACTTAAGATATCAAACCATCACTCACTCAACCAACCTATCCGGATTCGGAACTCCAAAATCATATCGTGCCCAAAGTGAACATAGGCGACGATAGTCTCAACCTAGGTATCTTTCAATCTCAATCCAACCTACATAACCAAAACTACCACCTCTCTTAGATACAATAGATATCTCAACATCAGATGGAAAGAACTAGTGCACAACAACTATCAGCAGTACATCAGAGTGTATGTATCACAAAATCACGATACAGTCATGCCCAACTAAGGCTATATATACTATAACCTTGTCAGCCCCAAGTGCCCAGCGTAAACATAGGCAATGATAGTCATAACTAGGTATCTCATATGATCTAGCCCCATAGGGTTATGTCTATACCAAAATGAAGCCACAGCATGGAACATAGTCCACGAACAGCCTCAGAGCCAGGCTACCCATACTCATACAAATACAAGTCATGTCAAAACATATGCCTATCCCATGGAATTAGTCTATATTTGGCCCTTACCAGGCCTTTACCTATGTAAGGCAATTAATGGGGCAACATCATTGTAAGCTAAGTTAAGGCCTAGAGTTTAGATAATTGGAAGGGTCTCACCAAGCCAAAACCATATCACATCCCAGCTGCTATAAAGGACATCGCCTAAGGCAATCATGTGCCAGCCGAGTGATAATGTGACCTTCTCCAAAAAAGGTACCAGTCCATGGGGCTAACTCACATAGTTAGTGTTTCATCACACATAGCCTAGGAAGCCCATATGATATAACCTACACCTCGGTAACAGGGTCGCAATCTCATCTCTAACCTGCCAGTGGCTCAGTAGCAATGCATTCCGTATCACATGTCATAAGGCTCCTTTAGGAGTATAGCTATAATTGTTCCCAGAACATGGTGCATTTCTCCAGTCATTAGCTAGTAGCATTAGTACATAACGAATAATAGTAGTAAACAGGATTATATAAACCATAGGGCAACATAGATTCATCTTTAATCGGGAAATTCTACCACAAGTACTCAGAACAGATATAGATAACAACAGCCACATCATACATATATATATACTATACGAACCACCCAGAACCCCTAGAATCAGATATAGATACTGAATTCGGTGCACAGGGCAGCATGTAATCACTTTTCAGGCTCACGAGCTAGTATATTTTGGTAGTCTCAGGCTGCACACACATACAAGCAAGATTCAAGATTCGTGTACATGCCTGTACATGTTCAAAGACCCATTCATCCCTTTCAGGCCCCTCTCATAGTCATATGGTGTAAAAAGTCAGCTAGTATAGCAGCTACAACCAACACAGCCCTCAATACAACAACTATTGGCCCATAACATCATATATATATATATATACACATACACACACATATAACACACAGATCACATCCTGCCAACTATAACATATACTCCACAACTCAATCCATAAATAGTACATTGCTACATATTCCAGCTCAAATACACATGCATTTATTTCCTGAAAAGGAGTTTTGATAAAATGCAATAAATAAACCTAAACTAGCACTAAATATTCAAGTGCAAGTGTGCTGAAATCAAAGAGAGAAGTAACTAGGGTATTGTGCTCCCCATGAATTCCTAACTTAGTGTAGCCAGATAATCGTAACCTTTTCTAGTGTGTAGCATGCAAAAATGGTAAGCTATGTTCACCTAACCCTTTATTCCAAATATTAGGAAAATTTCACCATGTGATTTGATCCATCCCCGAGGTGGTACAATACTAACCTTTACCTTGTCCCACTACAACTATTTCTTGATCTATTCTGGTTGATTAGATGAGTTAATGATGTCAAATCCTATTATTCTATTTATTTTCCTATTCATTAACCCCTTGATCCAGTAATTAAGAATTATGCAAGTTCTAACATTGTCCACTATTAGAATCCAATAAAAATAAACTGATAAATAATACATGCATGCATACTTTCCTATAATTATGAATTATCTGGGTTTTACTTCGTTAGTTCGTTATAGTTCCCACAACCCTAGTTATGGATTTAGCTACTCATGTTCATTATAGATGAAAGAATCATGTCATAGATTTGCAAAATTAAACACGTACAAAGATGAATTGCAGAACATAATATCCAAATTCTTCATATAAATCATAAGACTGTAATATGAAGATAATGTCAAAGTTGTTAACAAGAAATCTCCAAGAAACAAAGTGTCAATCTCATGTATCAAGTTTTGGACGTTCTAACTTCTCTCTCTATCCAAAAAAAACCCCTATAAACCTATTTATAATAAGTAGAAATCAAATCCTAAACATAATAGGAAAATTGGAAGCAGGAACTCAAATGAAAAGAGTTACAGGCCTCAGATGGGCGGGCCGTGACTGGCCTTTGTGTACTGCAATGCACAAAATTTTTCCTTAACATATGAACCCTTCCTACAGACTATCTTCTGACTTATGGCCTTCAGGAGTTTTCCTCTAGTATCTCTTCATCAATCCTTCAAATCTTTGATCCTCAAGGAACGAATAGGTATACGACTCATCACTTAACTTATGATCCATGGAAACCTTCGTCAGGTAATGGTCAAATATTTATGCACATTTTGTGATCTTCAGTACACGAACAGGTATACGGACCATCAGTTAGCTTAAGACCCATCTAATAACACGTAACTTCAACTTCTGAAAATCAATCTTTCACTAGATCTAGCCCACGAAACCCATCTATAGCTTGTGGAATGAACCACGGCTCGTAGAAGGTCTCGTAACATCTCAGAAATTTGTAGTCTGCTCAATGTAGCCCAAAAATATCCTGATTCCTATAATACTGCAAAATAAATACAAAAGCACATCAAAACCACTAACACCGCTTTGAAAAAATATAAAATTCTAAGTTTAAAGCATCAAAAGTGTCATACTTTGGTAGCCCATCAACACCCTCCACTTAAAATTGTTGCTTATCCTTAGGCGATGGACTCAATCTATATAAGCAATACAATAGCACACAGACCTCAATCTCATAGCATACATCAACTCTCAATCAATCACGGATACCTAGTCAAACTTACCAATTCATGTATCAAATAATTATTAAACAAACTCAAATGTATCAATATATGACAATGCAATTATTACAAACAAGACAACATAGATAAGCAACAATCACCCAGATAGCCTACAGTCAACAATGTAATTCAAGTGCTCTCACAAAAAGAAGTCTCATATCTCACACAGAATGGTGTATGTTTAAATCCAATATTGGGGTCTAACAAAAACACTTGTCTTTACAATAGATATCAAAAACGGTGTACAATACCATAGACTTTCCCCTATAATCATGACCATGACATTTGACTAGTTGGACTAGGATCACTATAGGACTTATTTAGCTTGTAACGTAGGATCAGGGGTTTTGGTATAATTTTCAGGAACATAGCGACTAATAGCCTTCCTTGACATTGTGTTATTTTACATTTTGCCCTACTAATACTAATATTTTCAACTCATAGATCCTCTTTTCCTATTTCAAACACTTTCGGGATCCTTATTCTAATTTTCAGCTTATTGTCTTTTATTTTTCTCAATTCTTTTGTTTTTTAGCTCACAAAATCTAGGCACCTATTTATTTTTCTTGCACCCACTTTATATTTTCCCTTTTTATTGCATTACCATGCTTCCTTCCCATTTTATTGTGATAACATGATGTGCTGCAAAAATACAATATTTTTTATGCTTAAAACATAGAATTTTATGTGTTCTCAATGCGATGTTAGTGGGTTTTTATGTGTTTTGTTTATCTTTGCAGGATTATAGGTTGGCCATGATTTTAGGGGAAAGATACAAAGTTGCTATAGATTTTTTGTTATACGAGACACCTTACTGGCTATAGACCATTCTACGAGTTGTAGGGTGGTTTTGTAAGAATTTCCAATGAGGGGCCAAGTTTCTGAAGTTACTTCTACAAACATGCAGACGAGTCGTAAAAGAATTTATGAGTCGTAGAAGAGGTTTCATGCCCTGAGGATCAGAGAATGAATACTTTCTGAAGTTCATCAGAAGAAACCCCTTTTATAGGTCGTAAATCATATTACGAGTCGTAAAGGGGTGTCATAAAAAAGCATTCCAGTTTTTCAGCAACAACATATGAGACCGCGATTACAGGCTGTGAACTTCAATACAAGTTGTAAAGTGCTATCGTAAAGAAGAATTCTAGTTTTCCAGCAACAATGTACGAGACCCGATTACAGGCCGTGAAATTCAATATGGGTCGTAAAGTGTTGTCGTAGAGTGTGCGGACCAGTTCTCCTAAGTCATTTAGGATTTGAATTTTCAATAGTATAAATACGTATTTTAGGTTTTTTTTCAAAAGTTCTCGCCAGTTTTGATTAGTTTTAGGTTAGTTCTCAGAAAACTCAATATTTTGAGAAGGAAAATTATAAGAGAGTCTTTGAGAATACTTATGGTTGAATTTGATCTTACAGGTTGTAATTCTTATTGATAATGGATTACTTGTTCTTAAATCTATTATGTAAGTGTTTAATTATGTATTCTCAATGCATAATCTCTTCATCTACACATAACATGAGTAGCTAAATCCACAACTAGAGTTATGGGAACCATGAAAAACTAACAAAGTAAAATCGGATAATTCACAATTCTTGAAAGGTGTATATGCATGTATTAACTAATTCTCTTCATTTTGTTTGTTTTCTGATGGTGGCCAACAATAGAACCCGTCTAATATTACTGACTGGACCAAGATAGTAATGAATAAGAAAAGTGATTAATTAACAGGATTCAATTGATATGCTCTTGTCGAATCAACCAAACTGGGCTAAGGGGAGGTTGTACTGGGACTAATAGGTAATGGTTAGTAATGCACACTATGGAGATGGGTCAAGTTGAACAGTGAAATTCACCTCTCACCTTTGACTAAAGGGCTTGGTGAACTTACAATTATTGTCCTACATGTTATACACTAGACACGAATATTTAGGTTATCCAGTGATACTGAGTTGGGGAATCATAGGGAACACAATAGCCTAGTTGCTCTCTATTATTGATTTTATCTTGTGATAGTTAGTTTATTTTTCTCATTGATTATTGCAAACCCCCACCCCTTTAAGGAATTAAGTCGGTTAATTACTCAAATTGCATATTAGTGAATTTTCATGAGTCTACGTATTCCCTATGGGGATCGACCCTAACCTTGGTTAGGTTCTATATCTTGACACGACCGCTTTATCCTCTAAAAATGAGGTGTAACTTGGGCATCATCATCATCTTGCAACAGCTACCCTCAACTTAGGCTTTTGGCCTGAGTTGAGGTACATAATATCGAACTTATGCACAAGGCCATTTTTGGTAGCCACACTCAACTTAAGCTTTTAGCCTGAGTCAAGGTGCACAGTATCCAAGGAAGGATGAAGGCCAAACTCATGGTTTCACAAATGATCAGGTTTGGTCACTCATGTATCTAAAAAGAAAAGTACATGTAAGGCTCAAAAATAGGATCTAGGGACACATAATGCATTTGATTAGTCATTTCTAGGCTACATGGACTAATATGAACAACTACCTATGATCCTTTTGTAACCAACTAACCTACAGTCTCAGTCAGAGTAATAGGGCAAGTTCTAAACTGAAACACAGTATAAGAAGCATCTAATAATTCTCACACATACTTGGCACTGAATACACAACATAGACTCTCAAATCATGCTTTTCATTACAATTCAGCCATATTTTTTCAGACTGTCAATCACTGTTGCAATATAGTTGTCACCAAAACTACCTAACAACACATCATTAATCTCCAAAATAAATGGGTATCATTTTTCAACAAAAACTAACATATGCCACAGATGTCAGTACAATATGCTACTAGTAGTACTTACACATCCTAAACATGTTGGTTCAATAGAAAATAAATGTCCTTAGAGAAAGAACGTAGGCAAGAAAATCCCTTGAACTCAAAAATTAGGATAGATATAGGCCTTAGTTACTCAGACTTTATTGGGGCATATAACTACCCACACCCCATCGGAAAACCCTTTCATTGTCCTCAATGTAGAAAAACATAGAAAATTCAAAGAATATAGGTCAAAAAGAATATACTTGGGTGCCCAAGCCTTAGTCTCAGTCTATGTCTGACCACCCTCAACCTGCTGGGTGATCTTCTCAATAGTGGCAGCATGTCTAGAGGGTCTGACACCTCTCACTATCTCTAGCTCATGTTTTTATCAGTCCCTCTCATTAATAATAGAGGCCCGTGTTGCAGCTTCCACCTGTGCCCACTCTAGCCTCTTTGCCTCTAGTCTAGCAGCATTAAGATCATTAGAATCAAGATGATGCCTCTTCACAAAAACACAGACTAGAGGTTCATCATCGAATAAATCAACCACCGCTGTATCAACATCAGTCATAGGAATCACTAGAGGTACCGAAGATGTTGCCCTTATATCTGTGAAGAACTACTAGATCTCCGCTCAGATGACTATCATATGAATCTGAACTGAAATGAGGCGACACTCTATGTCTTTCAAAAGCATCTAAATATATGTGTAATGATGCTATTATCTCTTCAGTAGTGGTTGTAAAATGTACCTGTGTGTGCTCCCCAGACTTGATAATGGCCTAGGGAACCCAAGGCCCAATGTACTGCAGCAACTGAGCCAACTGGGACTCAGTGCGAACCTATCTCTGTACCAGAGTCTAAATAGAATTTGTAGACACGTATACCATGCCTAGAGGGTGAGTACATATAGGTGTAGCCTCTGGTACAGTAGTTGAAGTGGTAGTGGGCCCCGTCAACTCCCCAGCATCAGTCCGTGGGGCCCTCTCAATCTCTGTAGTAGCAGCAATGGAGGTAGTGGGCTCAGCTTGTGGTGCCTCGACAAACATCACTGTTAGTCGAATAAGAAGATGCAGTGCTTACCAAATAGCCACAGGATTCTCATCAAGCTGACATCCTGAGTCTGCTAACCTCAATCATCATGTGCATATTATGCAAGATATCCACCCCCACCTCTATACATAAATGGTAAATCAAGCACGGGAATGGTATGGATATGGACCTCTTTAGAGCATACCCGTATATCTCCTCCACTATATATCAATCCAAATTTATAGCATAACTAGCAATGATGTTGGCAACTAACACAATGTGGTCTAGTGTCAAAGTATTATTTTCTTGGGTCGGTCGGTCCATGTACGTACCATAGCCCACAAAAATATATCGGCGAAGCTAAGTGAAGCCTTTGCCATCGGTGTAGAACTAGATGTCTAGTCAGGGTACTGGCTATGCTAAGCTTTATGATTGGTAATCCACCTCATCAATGCAACCTTTTAGGCCATAACCCTTATCAATGCTCTGTCTCTAGTTTGCCCCAACCTATAATCATACTTTATTGTCATCATAGGGGCTTGGTAATTGGGACCAAGCAGAAATCGCTTGATATTGGTCTCTTATATGTCGATAAGTACTCCATGCACCATTTAATGTGTTAGAAGGGGCTGTGCAAGGGAGTTCCCCTTCTTCAGGGTCGCCTTAATGATGATAGCAACATAAGATACATAAAACTCCTAAACCAATGTCAAGAAGTACTTCCCCGACAGAGCTGCTAGCCAATCCAAGTAGTACCGAGCTATGGTGTCTCATAAAATGAAAGGTCTATCAAATCCAAAATTTTTAATCCCTGGCTCCTTAAAAATAGTATAGACTTGTCGACCCCTATCATCCTTCTAGACATCCTCCCTGTATATGTCTTGCATGCGCTAGACAAACTATCATCTTGTCAATCCAGCTTGAGGGGTTGGTGCTGGGGTAGACTCTACGGACTCAAACCTTTACTTCTCACCTAAATTGGAGTCCTCTCTATCTCTGGACCCTGATTGATACTCTTCACCAGAATTTGTCATCTGGGTCAAGCTGCTCTGCTGGTCACCTCCCTCTTTAGACTGGGGAGGATGAGCAACTATGTCCTATGTTTGGGCCAGCAATATCTTCTCTAGATGTCTCCTTAGTATGTCGTTGCTCAATGCCCTCATCCGATTGGATGTTGACCACTTCTAAGGATCCACTAGCATTACGACTAGCCTCGATATCTGTAGGCTCATCACAGAGTCATGCTCTGTAAGGCTTGCATCTCATCTCTCTTGGGATGAGGATCTATAGTACTTGAATAAACAAAAGAAAAGCATGGATGATTCCTATGAGTATAGAAAAGAAAATCAAAAAGTAAACAAAAATGTTCACAGAAGCACCTACGAAGGCTTATCTATGGACCATAGTGCAAATTATGAGCCATAGAATTCCTTTGTAAGAAGCAGAGCATACTAAATTTGTCTAATGGAAGTGTACATACAAGCCTAATCATAACTTGTAGCATGAACTACGAGTTGTAGACTGAGTCATAGGTACAACATCATAAATCACTACTTGCAGGCATGGAATTGACGAACACTATTTATGGGTATAGTTTGAACTACGACTCGTAAACAGGTTCATTTAATAAACAGGTTCATCTAGTAACATTTCAGAAAAACCAAGTCATTGACATCTATTTACAAGGGGCAACAACGGTCTATGGACAAATCCACAGGTTGTAGAAGAGCCTCGTGCTGTTGAAAAATAGCAACCTAAGTATTATATGTTTATCATTCGATTCCATTTTTCAATATAAACTACAAAGTCAGCTAACTCCTAGTTAAGGTAAGATTACATGTTTACTCAAGTATAATGACTAGGTCTCAGTAATAGGGTGCACAAAATAATCCAACATCGAAGCAACAGTGCAAAAATTTGACCACCTCCATTTGGTGATAAAACTCTGTGAAAGTATGGATAACTGTATTGTTGCTTCACTGTGAGAAATAATAGGAAGACACAGAGTCCGATGGCATCCCTGCACAAATTCTGATTTCCCATTATACTTTACAGAAAAAAACAAAATTGTGTAGATGGTTGTGCAGATCCTCTGATGGTAGACCCAAAAATAAGTCTCTATGATGCAACATCTGAAGTAACCTACTAGATATGACAAACATGGTATCTTCCAGTAGAGGATGTAACACTATTGCTCCTGTAACTTCCAATGTTGTAGGATCAATTCTGTAAGGATTCCACCCATTTCCTGTCATTTGTTCATTTTGTGCGATTGGGCATCCGTCACTATTAGTAGTGATGGGTTATCATTTCCAAGTTAAGTGCAGCATTATTGGCACTGTCTTGATCCATTTTTCTCAATATTCTTTGGATTGTGGATCAAACAAAGTCGAGGGAATGCCTCGACATCGGGTATTGGGCATACACTACACATGTAATGCTGAAAGAAAAACAAAAACAAGAAAAAAATATAAAATAAGGAAAATAAGGATTAACTCATAAATCACCTTAATTAAACTAATCTAAAAGTTGTATTCCTCGGGAATGGTACCAAAATTTGATCACTTCCAAACTACACCTTCCAATCAAAGTATAAGTGGTTGCTCTCCAAATCAAGGTCGATCCCATGAGGAATAAGGTATAGACTTGGTATAATTAAAAGCAATTAAAATGAATTAATTAACTTATTTCCTAAAAGGGGGTTTTGATGAAATATAATAAATAAATCTAAACTAGCACCAAACAGTCAAGTGCAAGCGTTGTGAATTCAGTGAGAAAAGTAACTAGAGTACTGTGTTACCCATGAATTCCTACCTTAGATGAAGCCAGATAATCGTAACCTTTTCTAGTGTGTAGCATACAGAACTAGTAAGTTATGTTCACCTAACCTTTTTATCAAGGAATTAGGCAAATTTTACCATGTAACTTAATCCATCCTTGAGGTGTTGCATTACTAACTCTTACCTTGTCCCAGTACAACCATACCTTTATCTATTTAGGTTGATGAGACGAGTGTAATCACGTTGAATCCTGTTATTCTATTTCTTTTCCTATTTGTTACCCCCTTGATCCAGTAAGTAATAATTAGGAAACTTCTAACATTGGCCACCGTTTAGAACCAATCAAAATGAAAAGATAAATAATACATGCATGCATAACTTTCCAACGATTATGAATTATCCAAGTTTTACTTTGTTAGTTCTTCATGGTTCTCGCAACCCTAGTTGTGGATTTAGCTACTCATGTTCATCATATATGAAACAATCATGTTATGGATTTGCATAATTAAACACTTAGAACAATGAATTGCAGAACACAAAATCTAAATTCTTCACAAAACACACAAGATTGTAATACAAAGATAATGTCAAAAGCAGTTCACAAGCAATCTCCAAGAAAAAAAGTATCAATCTCAAGTACCAAGTTCTGTATGTTCTAACTGCTGTCCATCTAATAAAAACTTAAAACCTATTTATAATAAGTAGAAACCACATCCTAAAGGAAATAGCAAAATTGGAATCGAGAACTTAGACAAACAGAGTTATGAGCCATAGATGGAATCACGGCCCATGACTGGCCTTCATAGAATGTAATGCACAAAGTTTGTCCTCAACATACAAACCCTTCCTATAAAGCGTCTTCAAACTTGTGACTCGTAGGAGGTTTTGTTGACACCCAATTTTTATCCTCCATGGTGTCAAATTAGTCATCGAGCTTTATTTGTATTTTTAAATAATTTTTGGATAATTATTTCATTTAAAAAAAAATTTAGACGGGCGCGTGAGGGCCACGCGCCCCTAATTCCTTTTCTTCTCCCTCACCCGCTTCTTCTTCTCTCCCTTTCCCAACCTTCTTCTCCATTTCCCCATTCCCCCTTTCCCCAAAACCCTTTCCCCTCCCCGGCGCTGCCCTTTTCCCAGACCCCAATTTCCCTATTTCCCTTTCACCTTCCCCACTCCCTCTTCTTCTTCTTCTTCGTTTTCATCTTTCCCCAAACATAAAAAAAAAAAAAAAACCGCCCTCATCTTCTTCTTGAATTCTCCTTTCCCCAAGCCCTTTTCCCCTTCCCCAGTGACCCTGTTCCCAGACCCTTCTCCCTTCCCCAAACCCATACGATGTCGAATAGAGTCGTTGCCTATTCCCACCCATATAATTCCCCCTCTTCTTTGTTTTAGGGGCAGCCAGGAAGAGGACCTCAAAAAACAAAAAAAGCTAGCAATAGGGGGCGACAGTCATCATTGAAAACCCCCCTAAAAATCCGAGCAAGTTTCAATTGCTAACAACCGTCGATAGTGAGAAAGAGGGGCGAACGAAATCCAAAGAGCGGAGGATCAATTTGAAACCCCGAGAAACAATTCCATAAACTGTCACTATTTTCAAAAGATCCATCGATTCAAAGATCAAACCAAAGCATCTGGTTTCTGATTTAGGTAATTCAAAACAAAGCTTAGTTGTGGTATCGAAGCTTCAACAAGTTCGTCGTCTCACTTCGCTGCCCCGAAAAAGGTGACACCTCCGTTTCGCTTATCTTATCTTCATTTAAGTTTCATATGTTGTGAAAATCTTGAAGCTTATCATGTTTGTATTGGGGTGGTTTTGACTGAAAATATTTTGTTGTGACAAGCCAGCACTGTGATGTTTGTTATTGATTGA
>JAABOM020006892.1:0-20059 GCA_011800125.2 Solanum clarkiae | reverse complement strand
ACAATTGAATAGGGTGACAATTAAGAATAAATACCCCTCCCCAGGATTGATGATTTATTTGATCAGTTATAGGGTGCTAAATACTTTTCAAAAATTGATTTGAGGTCAGGTTATCACCAAGTGAGGATGAAGGAGGAATATATACCCAAGACAGCTTTCAGAACACGTTATGGTCACTTTGAATTTCTTGTTATGTCATTTGGGCTAACGAATGCACTAGTTGTTTTTATGGATGTGATGAATAGGGTAATTAACACATTCTTGGATGTGTTCGTGATAATATTCATAGATGACATTTTGGTATATTCAAGATCAGAAGAGGACAACGCAGATCACTTGCGATAGGTGTTACAGATTCTTCGTGATCGACAGTTGTATGCCAAGTTTTCTAAATGGGAATTTTGGCTAAAATCAGTGGAATTCTTGGGACATATTGTGTCTGATGAGGGAATAAGGGTTGATTCACAAAAGATAGAGGCTGTGAAATATTGGCCAAGACCAATGACACCCACGAAAGTTCGGAGCTTCCTAAGCTTGGCAGGTTATTACAAAAGGTTTATTGAAGTTTTTTTTTCTATTTCTGCCCCTTTAACAAAGCTGACACACAAGGCAACCAAGTTCCAAGGGAATGATGCATCTGAAAGGAGCTTCGAGGAGATGAAAATAAGCTAACTTCTACACCTATGCTAGTACTTCCAGAAGACACCAAGGGATATGTAGTGTATTGCGATGCTTCAGGAGTTGGATTAGGGTGTGTACTAACACAAAATGGTAGGGTAATTGCTTATGAATCTAGGCAACTATGACCGCATGAGAAAAACTATCCAACACATGATCTTAAGCTAGCAGTGATTGTGTTTGCTTTGAAAATATGGCGCCACTATTTGTATGGGGTTCACGTTGACATATATACTGATCATAAGATCTTGCAGTACATCTTTAAGCAAAAATACCTAAACTTAAGACAGCGGAGATGGCTAGAGCTAATAAAGGATTACGACGTTGACATACTATACCATCCGGGAAGGCAAATATGGTAGTCGATGCTCTGAGTCGTAAGTCAATCATGAATATTGGTGATCCAGCTATGATAAGTCAAGGAATGGCTAAAGATCTATGTCAGTTAACCAATTTGGGGTTTCGCCTTCTTGAAACTCCCAAGGAAGGGGCTATTGTATAGAATGCTGCGGAGTCTTCATTTGTAATGGAGGTGAAAGAAAAATAGTTCGAGGATCCTGTTCTACGGCAGCTTAAGGAAAAGATGAGTCAGGGTATGGTAAAGGGATTTGATCTTACAAAAAATGGAGTACTTCACTGCCAAAATAGATTATGTGTGCCTGATATTAATGGTTTAAGAAAGAGGATAATGGAAGAAGCCCATCATGCCCGATATTCCATCCATCCAGGATCAACTAAGATGTACCATGACCTGAAGTGGATGTTTTGGTGGGGAGCCATGAAAAAGGACCTTGCACAATTTGTGGCTCAATGTCGATAATTGTCAACAGGTGAAACTGGAACACGAAAAGTGAGGAGGCTATATGCAGTGTATAGAGCTTCCAACCTGGAAGTGGGATATGATCAATATGGATTTTGTTACCGATTTGCCTCGCTCATTTCAAAAGTTTGACTCGATATGGGTAATAGTTGATAGACTCACAAAGTCGGCACACTTCTTGCCAGTCAGGAGTGATTATATAGCTGAAGAATATGCCAAGCTATACCTCAAAGAGATTGTCAGGCTACACGGAGTCCCAATCTTCATTATATCTTATCGAGGAGCTCAATTCACTACAAAGTTTTGGAAGTCCTTCCAAAGGAGTTTAGGGACACAATTGAATTTGAGTACAGCATTCCACCCTCAAACAGATGGTCAAGTAGAACACACCATTCAGACACTTGAAAATATGTTGTGAGCTTATGCATTGGACTTTAAAGCTAGTCGTGTGGACCATTTGCCACTTATTGAATTTGCCTATAATAACAGCTACCATGCTAGTATCAAGATGGCACCTTACGAAGCTTTGTATAGAAGGAAGTGTAGGTCGCCGATTAGATGGTTTGAAGTGGGTGAAACCACCTTACTTGGGCCAGATCTAGTACAACAAACCATGGAAAAAGTTAAGGTGATACAGCAATGACTAGAAACAGCCCAGAGTCGTCACAAATCATATGTAGATGTTAGAAGGAGAGGACTGGAATTCTCAATAGGGGATTGGGTATTTTTAAAAGTGTCTCCAATGAAAGGAGTTATGATATTTTGTAAGGAAAACTGAGCCCAGGTTACATAAGGCCATATCAGATTATTAAGAGATTCGGGCAAGTTGCATATGAACTAGAGCTACCCCAAGAGCTTTCAATGGCTCATCCAGTTTTTTATGTCTGAATGCTTCGAAAATGCATAGGTGATCCATCTCGTATCACTCCTATTAGGGATGTATAGGTTACAGGAGATCTCACATATGAAGATGTAGCTGTTTTGCTATTCTAGATCGTTAAGTTAAGAAGCTAAGGAAAAAAAGAAATAGCTTCAGTAAAAGTAATTTGGAGAAACTTGCAAGCAGAAGAAATAACATGGGAGGCTGAGGATACGATGAAATAAAAATACCCTTACTTATTTGAAGCTAAAGAAGAAGTCCAACATGCAGAATTAGGACACTAATTGGTACGTGTGATTGAATGCTTAATATGTTGTCAAATGTTTGTGTAAGTAAAGGTTTAAACTTAGTTAAGCTATCCAATAGTGCTAACATTCGAGGACGGATGTTTCTAGGGGGAGGATGTAACACCCCATACCTTACAATACTAGTACAATGCAAATGAAACATGATATGGTTTGGTCAAATTAGCATCCATTTTTAAAAGTTCTCGAATTTCATGTTATATGGTGATATGTGCGTCTAACACTTAAGAGGGTTGAGCGTATAAATGTTTTGTGTCAAATTGAGGAGATCACGACCTTAAATGAAGTAAGATATTTGAGGTGTTTGTAGGACTTAAGAAGCTAACAGGTGAGTCACCTACTTTCTTAGCTTAAATTTGCTAGCTAAATGGAGACGAGGCTCGACGTCGAACTGTCTAAGTCCGATTATGAATAAAGTCCGTGTTAAGGTTGTACATTTGTCCCATGTTTTAGCATCACACATGGACTATATTTTCAGCCCGTGAAAGATATTAAAAAGGTCCCAAATACATCACAACACACTTAACCATTTGGGCCTAAACTAAGTGAAGGGAAAGTTGGAAAATAGGCAGCCCAAGCCCATCAACTTGGAGACCCATTTAGGCCCAAGTGTAATGGCAAAACTGCTAGATAACCAGCTTGATAATGTGTCGTATTAAGTGGTCAAAATGTCAAAAGAAATGCAGCCAAATTAGTCCTATAAAAAGGGGTTATGAGCAGCAACATTTATTCACTCTTAGACTTGGAAAAAATTCAGCTTTCCCAAAACTTTGGTGTTTTTCTTTCTTGACCTAGCAAGAAGCTACAAGGGTACTTCTAGGGTTCTTGAAGAATCCCTACACCTTGAAGGTAGTGTAAGCAAGTTTACACATGTGTTTAGTATGGTTTTCTTATGAAAAACAAGAAGTATATGATAGTATGTTGTGCTGGAAATTTGAGACAGCATGTATTTAGAAAGTTGTTGCATATCAAACATAGAAATCCCTTATAATACATATAGAAAGCGCATAGATACAGGTTGGTTCTCCCCGGCGTTATTGGAAATAGGTGCCAGTCCGCCCTAACGGGACTTGGGGCGTGACAGCACTTCAGTGAATATCTTTGGTGTCTGAGTTGAAGGGCATTGTGCTCACTGGAGGACCACCAGATTATTATCATCCTTGATTAGGCTAGCATCTAGGGTCCCCTGAACCTCAATTAATGAGACCAGATGATGTAGTATCTCCACCCCCGACTCTATACAGAGTCTATAGATCAGGCACGGGAAGGGGATGCAGGTGGACCTCTTCATGGCCACCTCAAGGATCTTCTATGCTATTAAGCTTGCCCAGTCAATCTCATAGCCAGCTAAGATGCTGGCAACCAATACATCACGGTTCAGTGTTAGTGTATCATCAACAAGTGTAGGTCGGATCCATGATCTCACTACGGCCCACCAAAATTTGTCGATGAAGATAAGTGAAGCCTTCATGATAGGCTTCAACAAAATAGCTATCCACTCAGGGTTTGAGCCCCAGCTCTACAATCTGGTTGGCAACCCATCTCATCGGACTTGCCCTGCAGGCTGGGTCTCTACTATGTTGTCAAAATACAGCACTTTTGGTGCTTAAAACTTGGAATTTATGTGTTCTCAATGCGATGTTAGTGGTTTTGATATGTTTTTATGTTTGTTTTAAGATTTCACGGTTGGCATTGATTTTGGGCAAAATATGCAGAAGTTGCTAATTTTGATGATCCACGAGACCCTTCACTAGTCGTAAAGCATTCTATGGGTCGTGAAGTAGGTTTCATGTGCAATTCAAATGGAGGATAGATTTCTGAAGTTTGAGCTACGAACATGGAGACAAGTTGTGGAACACTTTACAAGTCGTAGATCAAGTCTCGTACCCTGAAGATCAAAGAAGGAGGATTTTTTGAAGTTTCATCAAATGAAACCCCCTATGGGCCATAGAACCTTTTACGGGCTGTAGAGGGGTGTTATAGAAGTCAAGTCTAGATTTGCAGCAACAAAGTATGAAAGCCCGATTATGGGCCATAAATCACTATACAGCCCGTAGTTCATCCGATGAGGCGTGGCAACCCAGTTATCTTATTTTGTTTAGGACTGGTATTTCAAACATTATAAATAGGTTTTTAGGTTATTTTTCTTGAAGAGTTCGAAGAGTTAGTAGAAAAAATAGTAAGATAGAGTAGAGAAAATCATTGGAGAGTTTAAGAAACACTTTGTACGCTTTAATTTCATCTACTAATTACAATCTTGTGATTCTCATTGAAGCTTGAATTTTCTTGTGCTTAATTCATTTGTGTAAGTGCTACATTGTGTTATTCAAATTCAAAGTCTTTTATCTACACAAATTATGAACAGTTGAATCCACAACTAGAGTCGTGGGAACCATGAAGAACTAACAATATAAAACTGGATAATTTATAATTCTTGAAAAGTTTGCATGCATGTATTAATTAATTCTCTTCATTTCTAGTGGTGGCCAACATTAGAACCCGCTCAGTATCATTCAATGGACCAAGGTAGTAATGAATAGAAAAATAGATTAATTAACATGATTTGATTGATGTGTTCTCGTCTAATCAACAAAACTAGGCCAAGGGGAGGTTGTACTGGGAAAATAGGTAATTGTTAGTAGTGTCACACTGCAGAGATAGACCAAGTCACGTAGTGAAATTTGTCTCTCGCATAGGCCAAAAGGTCTGGTGAACTTAATTTACCATTCTGCATGCTACATACTAGAAACAAATTAGGTTATTTAGGGATATTAATTTAGGGAATCATGGGGAACACAACACCCTAGTATTGCATCATTGAATTCTTCTAAGTCTACCATATTCCCTTAGGCTCAAGCCTAACCTTTATTAGGTTCTATATCTTAACAACGACCAATTTAGCCTCAAAAAGGACGTATAGCTTGGGCGACTAATATGCTGACAAAATACAATACTTTTGATGACTAAAATATGGAATTTTGTGTATCCTCAATGCGATGTTAGTGGGTTTTGTGTGTTTTTGTGTTTGGTTTGCAGGATTTCAGGGTTGACATTGATTTTGGGAAGAATATGCAGAAGTTACTGATTTTGAGGATGTATGAGACCCTTTTATCGGAGGTTTGATGTACAATTTCAGTGAGAGGTAGATTTCTAATGTTTATTCTATGAACATCCAGATAGGTCATGGACCATTTTACGAGTCGTAGATCAAGTCTCATACCTCGAGGATCAGAGAAGGACTTTTTGATGTTTCATCAAACGAAACCCCCTAGGGGCCTTAAAACCTATTATGAGCCATAGAGAGGTGTCATAGAAAGCTTGCAGCAACAAAATGTGAAAGCCCGAATACAGGACGTAAATCACAATATAGCCCGTAAAGTATCTCGTGAGGCATGCCAATCCAATTATCCTATATTGTTTAGGACTTGCTTTTTAAACATTATAAATAGGGTTTTAGGTTAGTTTTCTTAGGGATTTTGAAGAACTGTCATAAAAATAATGAGATAGAGTAGAGAAAAACATTGGAGAGTTTTGAGAAACACTTGTAAACTTTGATTGGATCTTCTAATTATAATCTTGTGATTCTCATTAAAGCTTGGAGTTACTTGTGCTTAATTCAATTGTATAGGTGCTCTATTATGTTATTCAAATTCATAAGTCTTGCATCAACACAAATCATGAGTAGCTAAATCCACAATTAGGATTATGGGAACCATGAAGAACTAACAAGGCAAAACTCGATCATCATATTTCTTGAAAAGTGTGCATGCATGTATAAATTAATTCTCTTCATTTTGTATATTTTCTAGTGGTGGCCAACACCAAAACCCGCATAGTATTACTGACTGGAGTAAGATAGTAATGAATTGGAAAAGAGATTAATAAACAGGATTCAATTGATGCGTTCTGGTCTAATCAATTGAACTGGGCCAAAGGTGTCACATAGTGAAATTTGCCTCTCGCGTTGGCTAAAGGGCTTGGTGAACTTAACTTACCGTCCTGTATGCTACATACTAGAAAAGAATTAGGTTATCTGGTAATACTAAGTTAGGGAATATGGGGAACACAATACCCTAGTTTCTCTCCATATTGGTTCAGAAACTTGTTTTAGTTTAGCATTACTTTCCTTAGTCATTATTAACCCTCTCCCTTTGGGAAGATAAGTCGGCTAATAACCTAAAGTGCATCATTGAATTCTTCTAAGTCTACCATATTCCCTTTGGTTCAATCCTAACTTTGGTTAGGTTCTATTTCTTGACAATGATTGTTTTAGCCTAAAAAATGAGGTGCATCTTGGGCGACGTCCGCGACATCAAGATTTTGGCACCGTTGCCTAGGAATAAGACTAGACTTATTTAATTCAAGTAGTTTGTGTATTAATCCTTATTTCCCTCATTTTATGTTTTTTGTTGTTTCTCTTTCTTTTCAAGGTGTAAATGTAGTGTATGCCCAACACACAAAGTCGAGGCAGACCCTTGACTCTGTATAGCCCAGAGATCCATAGAACACTAAGAAGAATGGTCCAAGACAATACCAACAACACGGCTAATGCAACTCTGAATTGGTATGAGAATGACAATGCCAATAACGAAAACCCACCTCCTCTAGAGGATATTGCTCCACATCCATAGGACTTCAATGCCAATGCTTATCAGTGGAATCATATCGACTGAAAACCTATGGCTATGGAGGTAATCAGAGCTATTGTATTGCCACCACTACTAGCTAACACAAGTTTGTGGTTTTGAGTGAGTTGCTTTAGATGCTATAGAACTATGGATTGTTCACGGGCCTACCATAAGAGGATCCTCAAAGCCACCTACACAATGTTGCATTTGTTTGCAAGAGTGTAATAGCAACACAAAATCTGCTATGGATGTTCTAGGACTTCGTGTCTTCCTATCATCTCTGACAGGTAATGCAGCACTACGGCCATCTGAGCTTCTACAAAGTTTAATCACCAGTTAGGCTAAGTTGTAGAGGGACTTTTTGGAGAGGTACTTCCCAAGATCGAGAAGCTCAAGTTGAAAGATAAATCAACAACTTTAAGCAACTTCCTGGTGACTCGATTAGTACTATATGGGAGTGGCTTACTAAGTGCTTAAGGAATATCCAGACCACAAAATTGTTGATGATGCCTTAATAGAGATCTTCTACCATTACCTTGATGAAAATAATCAAGCCTATATTGATACAATTATGGGTGCCTGTTCTTAAATCAACCATTTGCGAGGATCACTGAAAGGATAGAGAGAGTGGTCATGACCAATCGTGCATGGGGCCAAAGAGACAGAGAATCTACCAAAATTTCATGCATTAATAGTATTAGTTCATAGCAAGATAAAATAAATGAGCAGATTATGTAAGAGCTTGTCTGAATTCGTATAAGTATGGAGGTAATGATGAAGAAGAATCAGGAACTTGTTAATGCAGTTGCCCATCAGCCTCAGCGAGCACCATGTATGATGATCTCTCATATGAGGAGGACACTTGTTTTGTTGCTTATCAGACGAGGGATTTTTGGACCAATCCCTAAGGGTCCAATCAGGATTATTGGTGCCAAGGTCAAGAAAACCAAGATTGGAACGCTAATCGAGATGGATCTTTCAGAGACAACTGTGGAGGGTACTATGATAGGAATTGGGGCCTAGATAGAGATGTAGATTGGGCCACAAAGATGGTTACAGACATTGTCCTTATATGACACCACAAAATCGTGACATAGGTAAGAGTAGCTTAAGAGTTGAGGAGATGTCCGCCTGTTGAAGAAAGCTAAGACACACAATGAGACTCTGAGGGGGATGAAATATGAGCTCTCTAGTATAAACCAGAAAATTGAGTCTCATTTTGTTGCGATCAAACAGTTTAAGCAACAATTCGGTCAAGTGCTAACTCAGCATTAGAGGGGCACACTACCTACCAACACAACTTAGAATCCCAAGAATAAGAGACAGTGCATGGAGGTTGCTACTCGTGGTGGCAAGAGCACTATTGATCCTCCCATGCCAGTAGATGAGGATGATATTTGAGAGGAGATAGTTGGGGCCAAAGATAAGCATACTAGAGATGATCATGGCAAGGATGGGGTGAGTGAAGCTGTAGATGCACCATAGAAGCTGGAGCCCATTCCTAGGCCTCCTCCTCCCTTCCTTCAAAGAATTAAAAAGAGGAAGGAGGAAGGCAAGTTCAATCACTTTCTCTCTATACTGAAATAACTCTCCATCAATATCCCTCTCATTGAGGCATTGGATAAGATGCCAGGGTATGCAAAGTACATGAATGACCTGATTATGAAGAAGCACAGTGTGAGTCTGGAGCTCTCACAAGAGCTTTAATATTGCAGTGCAATTGTTGTGAGGTCCTTGGCTCAAAAATGAGAAGATCTCGGAGCTTTTACCATACCCTGTACCATTGCGATGTGGAGTTTGCAAGGGCATTGTGTGATCTTAGTGCTAGCATTAATCTAATGCCCTTTGTAGTCTTCAAGAAGCTAGGATTGGGAGCCCCTGCTCCGACGAGCATGCAGTTGTTGATAGTTGGGAACGATGAAGAAGCTTGTGGAGATACTCTATGATGTGCTTGTTAAAGTTGAGAAGTTTATATTCTGCTGACTTTATGATCCTAGATTGCAAAGTCGACTTCGACATTCCAATTATCTTGGGAAGACCATTTCTAGCCACTGGTCAAGTACTAATGGATATGGAAGTTGGTCAACTCAGGTTTAGATTGAATGATGAAGAACTTGTCTTCAATTTCTGTTAATCTATGAAGAGGACAGATGATATGAAGAATGAGGTCTGGGCACTTGGTGAAATTTGAGTAACCAAGTTGTCCAAATCATGTCACGAAAATAAAATAGGCACTACTTGGGAAACAACGCAAGGTTTTTGATGTAATAAGTATAGATGTGGTTTTATTTGTTAATTTTTGGACTTATAGGTAATTTTTTTCTTGTATTTTTCTTTTAGTTTTGAACATTGGGTTGGTTGCATATTGGGTAACAGTGTGTTCTGTGAAGAATCTGTAGGTACAAGGCTAAGTCATCCATTCTATAACACCCCACAGCTTACAACACTAGTACTATAAAAATGAAACATGACATGGTTTGGTCAAATTAGCGCTAAATTTTAAAAGTGCTTGAATCTCGTGTTAATGGGCTATATGTGCGTCTAACGCTTAAGAGGGTCGAGTGTATACATGTTTTATGTCGAATTGAGGAGATTATGGCCTTAAAATGAAGTGAAAGAACTGAGGTGCTTGTAAGATTTAGTAAGCTAGCAGGTGAGTCACCTACTTGCTTGGCTTAAATTTGCTAGCTAAACGAAGACGAGGCTCGACGTCGAATTTGTCCAAGTTCGATTATGAATAAATTCCATGTTAAGAATGTAACTTTGGCCCATGTTTTAACATCAAAAATGGGCTATATTTTCAGCCCAAGAAGTATAATAAAAAAGGCGCAAAGATATCACAACACACTTAACAAATTGGGCCCAAAAGTAAGTGAAAAGAAAGTTGGAAAATGGACAGCCCAAGCCCATCAACTTGGAGGCCCATTTAGGCCTAAGTGTGAGGGCCAAGCTGGTGGATAACCAGATTTATAATGTTTGGTATAAGTTGTTCAAAACATCAAGGGAATTTCGGCTAGAGACTCCTTTTATAAAGGGCTCCAAAGCAGCTCCACAATTTACTTCTCACTTGAACTCAGAAAAAAAATCAGATTGCTCTCTCTATTTCCTCTCGACTTTTCTCAACTTTGTAAAGAAGCTAAGAGGGACTTCTAGGGTTATTGGATAAGACCTACACCTTGAAGTAAGTAGTAATTAATTTTACGCATGTGTTTAGTATGGTTTTCTTATGAAAAACAAGAAGAATCTGCTAGTGTGTTGTGCTGGAAATTTGAGACAGCTTGTGTTGGGAAAGTTGCTACATACTTGTCTTTTGTTCTAGTGATCTTTCTATGGTTTGTGGGTTGTATTATGAATACAAGTTGATGTTATTAACATGGTTTGAACTATGAATATTATCCTAAATTTGCTGCCCTGATTTTGGTTTCATTTAACAAGCGCGTTTTATCATGTTATCTTAAGCATCATGTTGATTGGAACTTCCGGGCTGTTGTATATAAGGGTATTAGCCGACATCCTTAATGACTTCTTAAGTGATGTTATAAGACTGTCTTTGGTCTGTTTATATGTGTAAATGTTGCTGGAATAGTTTGGTTAGAGTTGAAATAAGTTTGGAGTTGTCAACGTCGAAATGTAGCGAAGGAAGGTAACGTTATGATGTCCATTTTTAGATTGTGCGGAATTGTGATGTGTTGTGCTTCGTGGGCTGTTGTAAGACTATATGGCACTAAAATAGGCTATACATGATGTGTACATGCTAATGTGTATTAGGAAATACGGTTATGGGCAGAAAGGGTAGAGGAATATGCTCGGGTTATAAACACTTGCTGCCCATGTATTGTTTTCTTATGGGATTGGGATGCCAAGATGTACTTATTGGCTGCTAATGCTAGTTTTATCACCTACTATGTTGTAGATAAGTATTTGGAGAAAGGGAAGGTTGTCTCGAGGTAGTAACCAGGTCATACAACGAGGTATGTAAGGCTACTTGATTTCGTATCACTTGGCATGAAACATAGATCTCTTCTTAGCACATAAAGGCACTTGCCAACTCCGACACGACCATTAATCGTGTCTCCATTCTTAGACTTGTTCACATGCTTCCATACATAGTCACTTTCAAATCTGCGTACATGCTTGTATACCAAGTTACATGGGTTCTTATTACTAGATAAAGTTCACAAGTTGTTTCATTTCATACACATATTATTATTTGTGTAACGTACTCTTTTTCATTGTCATATTGTCTTGTATGACTATCTACATGTCACATGTTACATATACAGTCTTATAGCTCCAATATTGTAACCACCAAAAGAACCATCTCAAAGGTAATTGAAAGGTAAAGTATTTTGTTTATTGATAGGTGGTAGGCCGAGGGGTGGAAGCATCACCTAGCCAGGGACGATCCCATCATGGGTGGTAGCCCAAGGGGGTTACGGAAGAACCTAACTAGGCACAATCCCATATCCCGAGGGTTGGAAGAATCACCTAGCCAGGGAAATATCTTATTTCAGGTGGTAGCCCTAGGGGTTAAGGAATAACCCAGCCAGGGATGATCCCGATACAGTTATACCATTGATCAGTTGGTCACTTGTATTACAACTATGCACAGATTTTACAGTACATATTTTATGGTAAAGGTAAAGCAATATAAAGAACATAAAGTACATGATCCCACAGTATAACTAAAGGTGGTCTCTTAGGATACACCAGTGTATGGTTTCACTTGAATTGTTATATCATATACAGTGTTTCCTTCTTTACATACTCAGTATATTATCTCATACTGACATCCCTTACGGGGGACCTGCATTTCATGTTGCAGGTACAGGTGCTAGTAGATCTCCCTAGTAGGAGTGCAGGATATTCAGTTGTTGTCACCAAGCTCCAGGTTGCTTCGGGGCTTTGTATATGTCTAGAGCTTACATGTTTTTATTGTACAGTTTGTTGAGGCAGGGCCTGTCCCGACCCTTATCAGATGTTTTTCTATATCTAGAGGCTTTGTAGACTAAGTAAAGCAAAGTGAAGTCATGTCTCGTACTTTAAACACCGTGGCCCCAATGGCCTAGTCATATGCATTTTCTTTTTGCTTATTGTCACTGCTTATCTTCTTAAAGGCATGTCAAATATAGAAATCCTTCATAATATATATAGGAAGCGCATAGATATAGGTTAGTTCTCCCAGACCGTATCGGCAATGGGTGCCAGTCTGCCCTAACGGGACTTTGGGGCATGACAGAACTGGTAAAAGCGGGTCATCCTAGGGAGTCTACAAAGTTGTGTCTATGTAGAGTCTTTTTTATCAATGTGTTGTGCACCATATTTATAAGCAGGAGGCTATATGGCATTTAAGAGTTGTTACTTCTTTTTATTCTTTAGATCGTTCCATAGAGCAAAGTATAATAGGTGGATTGTGTCTAACCCCTAAATTGTTTTGTACAACAAGTATGCTTGAAATCAAGAAGAACAAAGGTAAAGGGAAGGAAGTAGAAGTGGTGGTGGGTACATCCATTCAGGTGCGACAACCAAATGAGGCTCAAGAAGAGTCTTTATCGTAGACATCTCCAACTCCTTAAGCTCCTAATAAACCAGGAAGTAGTGGAATTCCACCAGAATCACCTGTTGATGCTACAGTGCAGGATCTGAGAAATGTAGTCCAGCTATTGACTCGTATAGTTGCTGGCCAAGGTCAAAGGTAGGAAGGTCCAGTTATGGGTACTAGTGGTATGAATAGGGTAGCAGGTACAAGGATACGTGATTTTCTTAATTTGGACCCTCCAGCCTTTATTGGATCTGATCCTAATAAAGACCCCCAGGACTTTATTGATCAAATACAGCGCACCTTAGATGTTATGCATGTCAGTGGTACAGAAGCAGCTGAGTTAGCAACATATAGGATGAAGGGTGTGTCTATATTGTGGTTTGAAGCCTGGAAGCAATCTAAAGGTATAGATGCTCCCCTACTTACTTAGAAGGAGTTCAAAGAGGCCTTTCTTGACTATTACTTGCTAATAGAGATTCGGGAGGCCCGTGCAGATCAATTCCTGAATCTTCACCAGGGGAATATGAGTGTGAGAGAGTATAGCCTCCAATTTAATTCGTTGTCCAGGTATGCCACTAATGTAGTTACTACTATGGTAGATAGAGTTCATCGATATGTAGATAGGTTGGACACGTATCTGGTCAGAGACTGTACCATTGCTTCCTTGAATAAGGACATAGACATAGCGAGGATGCAAGCTTTTGCACAGAAATTAGAGGATCAGAGGCACAGAAGAAGGACACAAAGGCTGGAAAAGGGGCTGGCCAAAAGGGCCAGATCTACAGGGCAGTTTACACCTTCCCAAGGTGAGTTTAGGCCCCGGGTTCCTAATAGGCCACCTATGCCATCATCCTCCTACTATGTATCCAGTGCTCCATCACAACTTCAGGGGTCTAGAAGGAATCAGTTCTGTCCAAGGAGTGAAGGGCAACGTGCCCGAACAGCGGGATATTCAACAGGCCAGCAAATGACTTCCAGGAAGACTTGTAGACATTGTGGAAGAAGTCATCCGAGTATATATCGTGTTGGGACAAATGTTTCCTATTGGTGTGGTATGTTAGGGCACATAATGAGGGATTACCCGAGGAGACATATAGGTGGTATGGCACAACCCACTAGGTCAGCTGTTGCATCATCATCATTAGTGTCTCCAGTAGATAGGGGTCAGCAAGAACCTACGGGTCGTGGTAGAGGTGTTAGAGGGGCAGCTAGCTCTAGCAGGGTCCAGAATCGCACTTATGCACTGGGGAGTCGACAGAATTTGGAAGCTTCACCTGATATGGTGTGGTATGTCAGGGCACATAATAAGGGATTACCCAAGGAGACGTGTGGGTAGTATGGCACAACCCACTGGGTCAGTTGTTGCATCATCATCACAAGTCCCTCCAGCAGGTAGGGGTCAGCAAGAACCTAACATTCGTGGTAGAGGTGTTAGAGGGGCAGCTAGCTCTAGCGGGGTCCAGAATCGCACTTATACATTTGGGAGTCGACAAAATTTGGAAGTTTCACCTGATGTGGTCACAAGTACATTATGCATCCTTTCACATAATGTATATGCATTATTTGACCCTGGTCCTACACTATCATACACACTGGTTGCCGGGAAGCTTAAGAGAATGCCCAAATTATTAAACAAACCATTTGAAGTGTCTACACCAACCGGTGAATCTATTATGGCTAGAAGGATTTATTATGATTGTGTAGTGACTGTTTATGACCGTGACACATTGGCTGATCTAATTGAGCTAGAAATGGTGGAATTTGATGTTATAATGGGTATGGATTGGTTAGCTTCTTGCTATGCAACTGTGGATTGCCGAACTAAGAGAGTGTACTTCCACTTTCCAAATAAGGCAGTTCTTGAATGGGAAGGCAAAGTTGGGGCACCAAAGGGTAAGTTTATCTCTTATTTTAAGGCCAGAAAGATGATATCTAAGGGGTATATATGTCATTTAATTAGAGTAAGGGATATGGAGGCAGAATCGCCAACTCTTCAATCAGTTCCAGTGGTGAATGAATTTGTGGATGTTTTCCCTGAAGAACTTCCAAGCTTACCTCCAG
Source organism: Solanum clarkiae (assembly GCA_011800125.2). Taxonomy (NCBI): domain Eukaryota; kingdom Viridiplantae; phylum Streptophyta; class Magnoliopsida; order Solanales; family Solanaceae; genus Solanum; species Solanum clarkiae. The sequence continues at coordinate 5,145 of JAABOM020006892.1, read as the reverse complement.
AACTAGAAATAGATTTTGGTATTAACTTACTTCCAGGAACTCAACTTATTTCTATTCCTCCATATAGAATGGCTCTGACAGAATTGCGTGAATTAAAAGAGCAGTTAGAAGACTTATTGGAGAAGGGTTTCATAAAACCAAGTGTGTCCCCCTAGGGTGCACTAGTGTTATTTGTACGAAAAAAGAATGGCACCTTGAGAATGTGTATTGACTATCGACAATTGAATAGGGTGACAATTAAGAATAAATACCCCCTCCCCAGGATTGATGATTGTTTGATCAGTTACTGGGTGCCAAATGCTTTTCAAAAATTGATTTGAGATCAGGTTATCACCAAATGATTATGAAGGAGAAAGATATACCCAATACAGCTTTCAGAACACGCTATGGTCACTTTGAATTTCTTGTTATGTCATTTGGGCTAACGAATACACCAGCAATTTTTATGGATCTGATGAACAGGGTATTTAAACCATTCTTGGATGTGTTCGTGATAGTATTTATTGATGACATTTTGGTATATTCAAGATCGAAAGAGGACCATGCAGATCACTTGCAACAGGTACTACAGATTCTTCATGATCGACAGTTGTATACCAAATTTTCTAAATGTGAATTTTGGCTAAAGTCAGTAGCATTCTTGGGTCATATTGTGTCTGATGAGGGAATAAGGTTGATTCACAAAACATAGAAGCTGTGAAGGATTGGCCAAGACCAACAACCCCCACGAAAGTCTAGAGCTCCCTAGGCTTGGCAGGCTATTACAGGAGATTTGTTGAAGTTTTTTCTTCTATTTCTGCACCTCTAACAAAGCTTACACATAAGGCAACCAAGTTCCAATGGAATGATGCATGTGAAAGGAGCTTCCAGGAGCTGAAGAATAAGCTAACTTCTGCGCCTGTGCTAATACTTTTGGAAGGTACTGAGGGGTATGCAGTGTATTGCGATGCTTCAGGAGTTGGCTTAGGGTGTGTATTGACACAGAATGGTAGGGTGATTGCTTATGCATCCAGGCAACTATGACCACATGAGAAAAACTACCCAACACATGATCTTGAGCTGGCAACAGTTGTGTTTGCTCTGAAAATATGGTGCCACTATTTATATGGGGTACACATTGACATATATACAGATCATAAGAGCCTGCAATATATCTTTAAGCAGAAAGACCTAAACCTAAGACATCGAAGATGGCTAGAGTTAATAAAGGATTATGACGTTGATATATTGTACCATCCGGGGAAGGCAAATGTGGTAGCTGATGCTCTGAGCTGTAAGGCAATCATGAATACTGGTGATCAAGCAATTATAAGACAAGGATTGATTAAGGACCTACTTTAGTTAGCCAGTTTGGGAGTTCGCCTTCTTGGAACTCCAAAGGAAGGGATTATCGTGCATAATGTTGCGGAGTCTTCATTGGTAAAGGAGGTGAAAGAAAAATAGTTCGAGGATCCTATTCTACGGCAGCTTAAGGAAAAGGTGAGTCAAGGTAAAATCAAAGGCTTTGACCTTGCACAAAATGGGGTACTTTACTGCCAAAATAGATTATGTGTGCCTGATGTTAATGGATTAAGAAAGAGGATAATGGAATAAGCCCATCATTCCCGATATTCTATCCATCCAGGATCAACTAAGATATACCATGACCTAAAGGGACTATTTTAGTGGGGAGGCATGAAAAAGGACCTTGTAGAATTTATGGCTCAATGTCCAAATTGTCAACAGGTGAAAGTAGAACACCAAAAATTAGGAGGTTATATGCAGTGTATAGAGCTTCAAACTGGAAGTGGGATATGATCAATATGGATTTTGTTACAGGTTTACCTCGCTCATCTCAGAAGTTTGACTCCATATAGGTAATAGTTGACAGACTCACAAAGTCAGCACACTTCTTGCCAGTCAGGAATGATTATACAGCTGAAGTGTATGCCAAGCTATACCTCAAAGAGATAGTCAGGATACACGGGGTCCCAATCTCCATTATATCTGATCGAGGAGCTCAATTCATCACAAAGTTTTGGCAGTCCTTCCAAAGGAGTTTAGGGACACAAGTGAAGCAGTCCTTCCAAAGTCCTTCCACCCTCAGACAGACGGTCAAGCAGAACGCACTATTCAAACACTTGAAGATATATTGCGAGCTTGTGCATTGGACTTTAAAGGTAGTTGGGTAGACCATTTGCCACTTATTGAGTTTGCCTATAACAATAGCTACCATGCGAGTATTAAGATGGCACCTTATGAAGCTTTTTTATGGGAGGAAATGTAGATCGCCAATTGGATGGTTTGAAGTGGTTAAAACCACCTTATTTGGGCCAGATCTAGTACAACAAGCAATGAAAAAAGTTAAGGTGATACAGCAGTGACTAGAAACAGCCCAAAGTCGGCACAAGTCATATGCGGATACCAGGAGAAGAGGACTGGAATTTTTAGTGGATGATTGGGTATTTTTAAAGGTTCTCCAATGAAAGGGGTTATGAGATTTGGTAAGAAGGGAAAACTAAGTCCACGTTACATAGGGCCATATCAGATTATTAAGAAGTTCGGGCGGGTTGCATATAAACTAGAGCTACCCAGGTTATGAGATTTGGTAAGAAGGGAAAATTGAGTCCACGTTACATAGGGCCATATCAGATTATTAAGAAGTTCAGGCAGGTTGCATATGAACTAGAGCTACCCCAAGAGCTTTCAATGGTTCATCCAGTTTTTCATGTCTTAATGCTTTGAGAATACATAGGTGACCCATCCCGTATCACTCCTATAGAGGATGTACAGGTTATAGAAGATCTCACCTATGAAGAGGTATTGGTTGCTATTGTAGATCGTCAAGTTAAGAAGCTAAGGAATAAAGAAATAGCTTCAGTGAAAGTACTATGGAGGAACTAACAAGCAGAAGAAATAACATGGGAGGCTGAGGACGCGATGAAATCAAAATATCCTCACTTATTTGAAGCTAAAGAGCATTTCCAACATGATGAATTGGGATACTAATAGGTGTGTGTTATTGAATACTTAATATGCTGTCAAATGTTTGTATAAGAAAAGGTTTAAACTTAGTTAAGCTACCCGATTGTGCTAACATTCGAGGAAGAATTCTCCTAAGGGGGGAGGATGTAACACCCCACACCTTACAACACTAGTACTATAAAAATGAAACATGACATGGTTTGATCAAATTAGCGCTAAATTTTAAAAGTGCTTGAATCTCGTGTTAATGGGCTATATGTGTGTCTAACGCTTAAGAGGGTCAAGTGTATATGTGTTTTGTGTCGAATTGAGGAGATTACGACCTTAAAATGAAGTAAAAGAATTGAGGTGCTTGTAAGACTTAGTAAGTTAGCAGGTGAGTCACCAACTTGCTTGGCTTAAATTTGCTAGCTAAACGGAGATGAGGCTCGACGTCGAATTTATCCAAGTTCGATTATGAATAAAGTCCATGTTAAGAGTGTAACTTTGGCCCATGTTTTAGCATAATAAATGGCTACATTTTCAGACCAAGAAGTATAATAAAAAGGGCCCAAAGATATCACAACACACTTAACAAATTGGGCCCAAAACTAAGTGAAAAGAAAGTTGGAAAATGGGCAGCCCTAAATGGCTACATTTTCAGACCAAGAAGTATAATAAATAGGGCCCAATGATATCACAATACACTTAACAAATTGGGCCCAAAACTAAGTGAAAAGAAAGTTGAAAAATGGGCAGCCCAAGCCCATCAACTTGGAGGCCCATTTAGGCCCAAGTGTGAGGGCCAAGCTGGTAGATAACCAGCTTGATAATGTGTGGTATATGTTGGTCAAAAAGTCAAGAGAAGTTCGGCCAAAGACCCCTTTTGTAAAGGGCTCCAAAGTAGCTCCACAATTCATTTCTCACTTGGACTCACAAAAAAATCAGATTGCTCTCTCTATTTCCTCTCAACTTTGTAAAGTAGCTAAGAGGGACTTCTAGGGTTCTTGGATAAGCACTACACCTTGAAGTAAGTGTTAAGTAAGTTTACACATGTGTTTAGTATCGTTTTCTTATGAAAAACAAGAAATATATGCTAGTATGTTGTGCTGGAAATTTGAGACAGCTTGTGTTGGGAAAGTTGCTGCATACTTTTCTTTTGTTCTAATGATCTTTCTATGGTTTGTGGGATGTATTATGAAGAGAATTTGATGTTCTTAACATGGTTTGAACTATGAATATTATCCTAAAGTTTCTGCCCTGATTTTGGTTTCATTTAACAAGCGCGTTTTATCATGTTATCTTAAGCATCATGTTGATTGGAACTTGCGGGCTGTTGTATATAAGGCTATTAGCCCACGTCCTTCATGACTTCTTGAGTGATGTTATAAGAATGTTTTAGGTCTGTTTATATGTGTAAATGTTGTTGGAATAATTTGGTTAGAGTTGAAATAGGTTTGGAGTTGTCAACGTCGAAATGTAGCGAAGAAAGGTAACATTATGCTGTCTATTTTTAGATTGTCTGGAATTGTGATGTGCTGTGCTTTCTGGGCTGTTGTAAGACTGTATGGCATTAAACTAGACTGTACAAGATGTATACATGCTAATGTGTATTAGAAAATACGGTTATGGGCGGAAAGGTTAGAGGAATATGCTCGAGTTATAAACACCCGCTTGCTGCCCACGTATTGTTTTCTTATGTGATTGGGATGCCAAGATGTACTTATTGGCTGCTAATGCTAATTTTATCACATACTATGTTGTAGATACGTATTCGGAGAAAGTGAATGTTGTCTCGAGGTCATACAACGAGGTATGTAAGGCTACTTGATTTCGTATCACTTGGCGTGAAACATAGATCTCTCCTTAGCACGTAAAAGCACTTGCCAACTATGACACGACTATTAATCGTGTCTCCATTCTTTGACTTGTTCACATGCTTCCATACATAGTCACTTTCAAATCTGCATACATGCTTGTATACCAAGTTACATGGGTTCTTAATACTAGATAAAGTTCACGAGTTGTTTCATTTCATATGCATTTTATTATTTGTGTAACGTACTCTTTTTCATTATCATATTGTCTTGTATGACTATCTACATGTCACATGTTACATATACATTCCTACAGCTCCAATATTGTGACCACCAAAAGAACCATCTCAAAGGTAATTAAAAGGTAAAGTATATTGTTTATTGA
>JAABOM020006881.1:0-20065 GCA_011800125.2 Solanum clarkiae | reverse complement strand
TGTACATTCCTTTTATCATCATACACATACATTACTTTTCCATCATCATACCATCATCATTTCATCGTCATATAGTCATTCAACTCATAAGACATACATTGGACCTTCAATTCCTAAAGAATCCATAACCGGACATTTTATCAAACACTTAAAGGGTGTGTAATGCTAGTGTAAAACCATTAAATTCAAGAGTAAAAACATTCTAGAAAAATCAGTGTAAAGCTATTAATAGATACTTGATAACACCCTAAAACAATATACATCAAGACCCTTCATCAATTCTCATCATAGACCTTAGATTCATAGCTCCAAACATTGTAAAATAGTGACAATTTCATAAACCCAACATAGTGTATAGTGAATTCCATAATAAATAAGACCTATGAATAAATTAACTTTAAATCATGCAATTTTGAGTAAAAGATCTTGGGTATCATGGGTGAAGGGAAACTATGAAAGAAACTCACATATCTTAGCTTTGCAGATGAACTTGATGAAGATTGGATATGGAGGCTTAAAGCTTGAGAGGAGATCCTTAGACCTGGAGAGGGTTTTGAGACTTCAGTTTAGGAGTAAAATATTTGGTTAAGTATTTGAATGAGTATTGGGAAATGTTTAGAATGATATGAGAGTGACAAATGGTTAAGTATAGGCATTTTCACGTTTGGGAACGCTTAGGCCCAAGACTTAAATGCCTTGGACCGAAGTCAAAACTGGCCAAAAGATTTACACTAGTACGCGCCGCTGGCGCATTGCGCCAGGGGCGTGAAAAGCTCTCTGGAATTTGCATTTTTGGAATTTTGAATTTTGATATGGTTGCTCTAAAATCGGCGTTAGACCCTTTTCCCCTAACTTTGACCCCCTGAACAAGAATATGAGATTGAATTTTCTATATCATGCATGAATTTTGAGATATATTGAAATTACAATTTCAGAAACTTTCAAGGCACATTTTCGGGCATTTCTTTGGGTTATAACATTAGGAAATGTTTCTCTTATTCTTGATCTATGTCGTGCTATAGAAGTTAATGTAAGGCTATCCCCTAACGAATGTTCTTTGTTATATTAGATTATGCCTATTCTAAGAGGAAGAAGAGCTCGTTCACCCCAGGAGCAACCGACCCCTCCCGCTTTTGGAGCTCCTCATGATGGGGGAGAGGCTCATGAAGTGTTCTGAGATTCTATTACCATGCTATCCCATGCCATGACTAATCAAATCAAAGTAAGGCTATCCCCTAACGAATGTTCTTTGTTATGTTAGATCATGCCTATTCTAAGAGGAAGAAGAGCTAGTTCACTCGAGGAGCAACCGACCCCTCCCGCTCCCTAAGCTCCTCATGATGGGGGAGCGGCTCATGAAGTGTTCTGAGATTCTATTACCATGTTATCCCATGCCATGACTAATCAAATCAACCAAGGGGCCCAAGCCCCTTATGCTCCTACTCCAGCCTCTAGGGTGAGGGAGTTTACAAGAATGAACCCACCGAAGATCCATTGGTCTAAAGTGGATAAGGATCCTCATGAATTTATTGATGAGGTGTATAAAGTGTTGTCTATTATGGGGTTAAATTAGAGGAGAAAGCAGAGTTGGCGGCCTACTAATTCAAAGAGGTGGCCTAAATATGGTTTACACAATGAAAAGTAGAGAGGGGGAACGACAATATGATTTTTTCAGAGGAGTTTAAGGTGGTGTTTCTCAATTGGTTCTTCCCTTTTAAGCTATTGGAGGTCAAATTGATGGAATTTATGAATCTAAAGCAAGGGTCGATGAGAGTGAGGGAGTATGCCCTCAAGTTCAACCAACTCTCCAAATATGCTCCACAATTAGTGGTCGAGCCAAGGTCTAGGATGAACAAGTTTGTGACGAGTGTATCCGATTTGGTGAATGAGGAGCGTCGTACCATCATATTGATAGGTGATATGGACTTGTCCTGCCTCATGACTTATGCCGAACAATTGGAGGGGGAAGAGTTGAGAAAGAATAGAATGGGTGAGGCCAAGAGGACCCATTTCAAAGGTAGATTCCACTGTCCCAAGGGTGGCTGGTTTCATCAAGGCCAAGGGTCTTCCAATGCTCCTAATAGAAGTTTGCTAATGACAACCCAAGGGTCCAAGGCGGTGGTGGTGTGGTGCCTAATCCTATGTGCCAGAGATGTGGCAGAGGTCACAATGGCCCACGTTTGAAGGATACTAATGCTTTGTATTGGTATGGTGAAGTGAATCATAAGGTCATGAATTTTCCTCATAATCAACACAAGGGTAGAGATGGTCATCTACAAGGCCAAGGTGTAAATGCAAGATTTAAGGGAAGAGGAGTCCAACAAGGTGGTGCTCCAAGGCACAATCGGTTCTATGTTCTAAAAGGGAGACAAGGGGTAGATGAGGTGCCCGATGTCATCACCAGTATGTTAAAAGTCTTTGATCTTGATGTGTATGCATTTATAGACCCGGGTGCCACTCTTTCTTTTATTACTCCTTTTGTAGCCAAAAAGTTTCATGTTAAACCTGAATTATTATGTGAGCCATATGAGGTATCTAATCCTGTTGGTGCATCCATTATTGCTAGAATGGTCTATAGAAATTGTCCCGTTTTCATTTTGCATAAATTATTGCCTTATGATTTGTTGAGTTGGATATAGTGGGTTTTGATGTCATTCTTGGGACGGATTGGTTGCACACATATTATTCCTCTATTGATTATAGAACCCGTAGGGTCAAATTCCAATTCCCTGATGAAACCGTCCTTGAGTGGGAGAGTCATGATGTAGTGGTCAAGGGTAGATTTATTTCTTGCATTGAAGCCCAAAAGTTGATTTCTAAGGGGTGTCTCTATCATCTTGTGAGAGTTAGGGATGTTGAGTCCAAAGTCCTCCCTATAGAGTCGGTTCTGGTGGTTAGTGAGTTCTTTGATGTCTTTTCCGATGAGCTTTTTGGTGTTCCTCCCAAAAGGGAAATAGATTTTTTGGCATAGACCTCCATCCCGATACTCAACCATTCCTACTCCCCCTTATTGTATGGCCACGGCGGAGTTGAAGGAGCAATTAAGGGATTTGTTGGATAACAGTTTTATTAGGCCTAGCCAATCTCCTTGGGGTGCACCGGTGTTATTTGTGAAGAAAAAGGATAGTTCTCTTAGAATGTGCATCGACTACCGACAACTTAATAGGGTCAGCATAAAGAATAAGTACCCTCTACCAAGGATTGATGATCTTTTTGATGAACTTCAAGAGGATAGTCACTTCTCTAAGATAGATCTTCGGTCCAGGTACCACCAAGTGAAAGTGAGGGAGTGTGACATTCTCAAGTGGGCCTTCTGGACTAGGTATGGGCACTATGAGTTTGTGGTTATGTCCCTTGGTTTGTCTATGCACCAGCTATCTTCATGGATCTTATGAATAGGGTCTTTAAATCGTATCTTGACTTGTTTTTTGTGGTATTTATTGATGATATCTTGATCTAGTCCCATAGTGAGGAGAAGCATGTGGATCACTTGAGGCTGGTGTTACAAATCTTGAGGGAAGAGAAGTTGTATGCCAAATATGAAAAATGTGTGTTTTAGTTGAATGAGGTTGTCTTTCTAGGTCATGTGGTGTCGGGTGATGGTATTAATGTGGATCCTAAGAAGACAGAGGTGATTAGAAATTGGCCAAGAAGTTTGACTCCATCAGATATTAGAAGTTTCTTGGGTTTAGCAGGTTATTATGGGAGGTTTGTGAATGGGTTCTCCTCTATTGCTGAATGGGTTCTCCTTTATTGTTTCCCCTATGACTAAGGTGACCCAAAAGAAGACAAAATTTGTGTAGACCGATAAATGTGAGAAGAGCTTCCAAACTTTGAAAGATAAACTTGTCTCCGCTCCTATCTTATCTCTATCGGAAGGGTTGGAAGGGTTTGTTGTGTATTGTGATGCCTCAAGAATCTGTTTGGGTTATGTTTTGATGCAAAATGGTGAATTGCTAGCATATACCTCTGGACAACTTAAGGTGCATAAAAATAACTATCCTACCTATGATCTTGAATTGGATGCCATGGTATTTGGTTTTAAAATTTGGCGTCATTACTTATATGGGGTCCATATTGATGTGTTTACCGATCACAAGAGTCTCCAATATGTGTTCACCTAAAAAGATCTCAACTTGAGGCAACGAAGGTGATTGGAACTTCTTGAAGATTATGATATGAGTGTGCATTATCACCCCGATAAGGTTAATGTTGTGGCTGATGCTCTAAGTAGGGTGTCTATGGGTAGCCTAGCTGATGTCGATAATATGGCAAGGAGGTGGCTAGAGAGGTTCATCGGTTGGCTATATTGGTAGTTAGGTTAGAAGAGGTTGATTATGGTGGTGTAGTAGTTGTTGATGGTTCTAAATCTTCGTTGATTAAGGAGGTAAAGCCAAAACAAGATCTTGACCCTGCCTTGTAATAATTGAAGGCCTTGATGAGAGATGGTAAGATGAAGGTTTTCTCCCAAGGGGGATATAGTACCCTTAGGTACCAAGATAGGTTGTATGTACCCAATGTTGATGACTTGAGAAAGAAGGTTTTAGATGAGGCTCATAATTCTTCCTACTCTATTCACCCCGGTTCTACAAAGATGTACAAAGATTTGAGGGAAGTATTTTGGTGGGGTGGTATGAAACGAGACGTTGTTAAGTTTGTATCTGGTTGTCATAATTACCAATAAGTGAAAGCCGAACATCAAAGGCCATGTGGCCTAGCCCAAGATATAGAGATTCCTACTAGGAAGTGGGAGGAAATTAACATGGATTTTGTGGTTGGGTTGCCTAAGACTAGAAAGCATTTTGATTCTGTTTGGGTTGTGGTTGATAGAATGACAAAGTCGGCTCATTTCCTACCAGTCAAAACTACTTATGGGGACGAAGATTATGCCAAATTGTATATTCGTGAGTTGGTTAGAATACATGGGATGCCATTGTCTATCATTTCGAACTATGGTGCTTAATTCACTTCTCACTTTTAGAGGTACTTCTAAAGAGGTCTTGGTACCAAGGTAAATCTTAGTACGACCTTTCACCCTCAAATGGATGGCCAAGCGGAGAGAACTACCCAAACTCTTGACGATATTCTTAGACCTTGTTGTGGAGTTTAAGGATAGTTGGTATGAACACCTTCCACTCATTGAATTTTCTTACAAAAATAGCTTACAACACTTAGCCAAATATTTCATCCAAATTCAAGTGTCCTAAACTCATCTCCGGATCTCAAGAAATTCATTCAAGCTTCAAGTTATCATTCAAATCTTCATCAAGGAAATCCCCAAAGTTGAGGTATGTGGGTCTCAACCATTAGGTCATTTCACCCATGGTGTCCAACCTTCCTTTTTATGTAAATTGCATGTTGTCAAGTTGAATTATCAACGGGTATCTCTTATTATGAATTTGATTATAAACTATGTTGGGGTTTCATAAAATATTGATTGTTTAGAATGTTTTGACCTATGAATCTATGATCTATTATGAGAAATGATGAAGGGTTTCAATGTATCTTGCATAATTGGTGTTACCAAGTGTTGGTGGGTTGATTTACATTAAGTTTTCTCATATGATTTCACTCTTGAATTGCATGATTTTGAACTAGCATTACACACCCGCCAAGTGTTTCATAAAATGTCCGATTAAGGATTCTTGAATTATTGATGATCTATTGCATGGCCTATGAGTCAAGTAATTTTATGATGATGCAAGAAATGTATGTATGTGACGAATTCATGAAAAGTATCTATAGTGTTGCAAGTTGACCACACCTTGTTGAGGAGGTGATATGCCTCAACCACTTTGATGGAGGGAGGGGGTGTTATGCCCAACTACCATGTTGAGGGGTATATACCTTGGCTATTTTGATAAGGGGTGCTATGCCTATCTACCATGTTGAGGTATATACTTTGACCACTTTGATGGGGGGTGTTATGCCCATCTACCATGTTGAGGGGTAAATACCTTGACCATTATGATGGGGCGTGACATGCCCATCTACCAATTGAGGGGTAGATACCTTAATAATCTTCCAAGGGGGTGACATGCCTTGGATTCCAAGTAATAGCTTGCTTGGTCTATGACGATGGTCTCTTCCTACATATATAATATGTTCTGTACAAGCATGTTTTACTTCAAGCATTGACCATGCATGTCATGTTGCTAATATACTATTCCTTACTTATGATTATGCATTTTGACTATATTTCATATCTCTTATTGCATTGCATCCTACATACTTAGTACATTCAAACGTACTAATGCATACTCCATGCCTACATGATGTTACCATGTAGGAACCAGAGCTCCTCATGATCATCCTCCACATGGTTAGTTTTGGACATCTTGAAGATAAGCTTTGGTATGTCCTCATGTTCGGGGACACCAGCTATGCAATTCTTTCTTATGTTATTTCTTTATGTTGAACTCTTGATACTATGAGGATTAGCCTGGAAAGTGTCTTGGCTCCCGCCCGTTCTATGTTTAGAGGTGTTGTTTGGACAAGTGGTGTAATTATACTTGAGCTTTGACTCTTCTATGATTTATGCTATTAAAGACTTCCCTTAGTCCCTTTATCCTTATTTATACTATCTTGATGTTGTTACTTTGCTTTCGCGACCAAGGATGTGTAAATAATATACTAAGAGACTTGTTTGGGTTTCATTCGAGTTCCCATTTTCCGTGTCACGTCTAGACCCTAGGCTTGGGTCGTGACACCACTCTAAGTCTTGTGAGCATGCCATAAGAGTCCTCTGGATCTTCTTTCATTGTAGTAGTTTTCTCCTTAATTTTGCTGAAGATGTGCATTAGAGAATAGGGACTCCGAGGATTCCTCTTCATTACAACACAATGGACATGTAGTGGAGGTAACAACATTTCACTTTTCTAGTCTATCTCATTTCTATAAACTGCCATGGTCCACCATTGTTAAGTGAAAAGAATATTTAGCACAATCAATATTGTTACACACTAATCTTTTCTGAACCCTAAACCCTATAGAATAAGGGAAGATCTTCAACAAATTCAAGTTGGCTTAGGTTCATTTTTTCACATTTGGGGTGGTAATTGTAGTTAGGATTCTCCTTTATGTACTCGATCTCTCTAGTCAGAAACTCCATTGCTAGGACAAATTGGAAGAGGGACATTGGATCCCCATGTTGTAAGCACCTCTTTCTTTTGAATGGTTTTATGGGACAGCCATTAATCAAGATAGAGTAGGAGACTATTTTCACACATTTCATAACCCATTTGACATATGTTTCAAGAAATGTTAGTTTCACCAATATTTTCTCCAAAAAATCTCACTCCAATAAGTCGTAGGCTTTTTGCATTTTCAGCTTCATCATATCTATATCATTGGCGTACTACCCACATAGATGACAAGGCATGGTCTCTGGTGCTACTAGTATCACATTCAATCATTAGATCTCGGACCTAACCATTATCACTAAATTGAGTCTTGGTTCTAAATACCTTCTTGCCGAATATATGCTCCTTCTTAGCAATAAAAACAACATCAAAAGTAGTAAGAGTAACATTTAATCTCTTTTATATTATTTTTGTTGTTGATGAACATGAATTTCTTAGTTTGGTTAACTTGTATCAAAATTTGCAAGTTCATTTGAATATGATAAGGCAAAAAATGTTGTTGAAGTGTCTCGAAATGCTCATAGAAGTGATTCTAGTTTCTTATTTGCTCTTGTGGGTGATTCTTTTGGTTGTTTTTTTGGCTTGAAGTTTTTACTTGACTACATTAAAATTTGCAAGGCTATTTGAATCTAAAAAGGCAAAAAATGGCTGAAATGGCTAAACACACTTACAGAAATGAAGCTAGTAGTTATTTTCTAATGGCACAATACATAAATTAGTCCTCTAACTTGGCTTCAAATCACAAGTTGAAAATCCAACTTTCAAAATGCACAAATAGACACTCCAACTAACCCATTTTTAATCATTTAAGCACATCTATCCTAGTTGGCAAAATGTGTGCACAATTTTTTAGGCCCAAAATGGTAATTAAAAAGCAAAAATCACTATTTAACCCTTTAATAACTATCCTTTATATATATATATATATTTGTTCAATATCTTAGAGGAACATTCTCTAAAGATACCTAGACTTCCTATGAAAGTCTTGATGATGGTATAAACCAATGTATTTGTCGAGTCAGGAATGGTTTGCCCATCCCTAAGGATTGGATTTCCTAGTGAGTCTACCATGACACTCTGGAAAATGTTCTGTTTATCCTCATCGCTAAGATGGGTATCCCACCACCCTTTAGATGGGCCACCGTTGGTGTAGAAACCATTTTGGAAATTCAGGACTTAATTATTTTCCCCATACGAGAAGAATGCTTTCCAGCATCATTTTGGAAGGTGAATGTATTCATCCATGCATTTATATAGTCAAAATAATTGTAATTTTATGCCTCAAAAGATTGAGAGAGTTTTTGTATCTGGCTAGGTGTATGCCCCAATCTTTGGGTGAGATTATCTTGATGATCCATACTGTGGTATAGTTAACATGGCTTTGTTTTTGTTTATCTTTGTGGAGTTTGAACAAGCACGATCAGGTGTCTGTGAGTATAAACTTATAAAACCATTGAATATATATTTTCCATCTAGCAAATATATGTTTTGAAGCAAGATTTTGTACATCTTATGGTTCCGACAGATTTTAAGGCCAACTTGTTGGATCAAGCTCATAAGCTGACCATAGGTGATCTGGTCATAACGGATGATATCACCAGAATACTAATTTTGGAGTTCTTCTTTGACCAAAACTCTAAGGGATTTAGGCAGTCCATCTAGAAATTTTTCCTTCCAATATGGAAGATTTCCTTCAGGCTTTTCATAAATTCTTGTGAGAAAGGAATCCTTATACCACCTGAAATCAGACAGAGTTTTGCATTTAAGATTGTTCAATATCTCATAGGAACATTCTCTAAAGATACCTGGACTTCCTATGAAAGTCTTGATGATGGTATAAACCAATGTATTTGTCGAGTCAGGAATGGTTTGCCCATCTCTAAGGATTGGATTTCCTAATGAGTCTACCCTGACACTCTGGAAAATGTTCTGTTTATCCTCATCGCTAAGATGGGTATCCCACCATCCTTTAAGTTGGCCTGTGAATCCAGCAACAAGGACATGGGTAGTAAGTTGGTTAGTACAGTTATGGGTGTTCTGTAAGCAGTGGCCACCATAGTCATCTGCTAGAGTTTGGATAGAATGTTGTATTCGGAGCAACCACCTATGTTCCATTTATAGATATTGTTGGCTTTGTAGTCGTTTTGAATAACTTCAGGATTTTCTTCTAAGGCAACATCATGATGGGTAGCCCTAGGGTAATATAATTTTTTTGGTCTTCTCCAATTGGAATACTCATATCTAACAGGAGCAATCTCAAAAGGGACCTCTTCTTCATGGTCCTAGTCTGAAACGACTTCTTCTAAGACTCCAATCGACCGAGAGGATATCTCTTTGCAAGGGGTATCTAGATCTAAGGTTTTTTCTATTTTTGAGATTCGATGTTGAAGGTCAGAAAAAGGAGGGAGATCGTTAGATGATTTGTGAAATTGGAGATCTTTAACGAATGTCCTAAGGATCTCGTAGGGCTTGAAGAGAGGTACTGAGGAGGTAGAAGCCTCGAAAGGTTTGAAAAAAGTAGTTGAGCTAGGCAAGGATGGTCTTGACACTAAAATTCCCTAAGGGCATGCAGATACTTGTTTCTATAATTATTCTGTTAAATAATATTCTTGATATCTTTTCCGCTAACAGCTTCAGTTTTAGCTTTCCTCTTAAAAGGTGCTGCTACTATAGAGCTATCACCAAAAGACATCGTAAACCCTTGTGGTGGAGGAAGTTCAGAAGTTATTTCCCCTCTATTAAGGGTTCTCCATACTTTTGAAACATTTATTGATTTTGAAAAATGGTATTCTAAATGATGGTAATCTGCATAAGCTTCAAACCACTCAAAGAAATGAATTTGTTTTGGACAAAGTTCAAAAATTCCTACTAAATTTCTTGAAAATCTTCTCTTATTATTTTGAAAATTATTGAAGAACCAAGTCCTTCTCAAAATATTTTTGGATGAGTAAAACTCTCGTCTAAGGTTTTCTTTTGTCAATTTGAAAATCTTGTGTCAAAATATCCGGTTTCGGACCCAAAGATGAATAGGTAGGGGATTTTGATGTGTCATCATCGATTGTAGGTGTTTCTATCGAGTAGCTGGTCTAAGGGATCTTGCAATCAAAATCAACGGTTTTAATCTTAGTAGGAAATGAAAAGAAACCGAGTGTCTCATGCTTTAGATGGGACACACGAAGAGGTGGAGACCCTTTGGCTAAGGGATCTTTGAAAAGAAATTGAGACAGTTCTACTAAAAAACTGTTGGGTCTGTGAGACGGTAGTATTAGCTGGCTACTTGTCCTGGGTTGCATCCTGCCACAACCAGTTCTGAGGTAAAGAAACTTGATTCCAAGAGATAGGCTTGGATATAGATAGATGAGATCTCTGGAGATCTTATTTGAAAAGAATAGTTCCGCCTTTATAGCTACTTCTCATAGCACTAGTATTAAAGGCTGAATGCATGGCCTTGTATGGACCCTATAAATTATTGCTACTGGGAGAGACCCAGTTTTGGTTTTGTAATTGGAAGTTTCAACATTCAGGGTTAAGGAATCTAAGATGTTCATATCTTTGAGAGATACAGTGAAATTTGGAAAGCAATCAAAATAAATTGAACCACAACAGAGACTGGTTTCTACCATCCCTAGGAGAGAGTCATTAAAATCCAAAAACCTTGAGTCCCTACCTATTTGTCTTTGGTGTGGAATTGGATATTTTGAAACAAGATTTTCAAATTGACAAAGAAAACCTTAGACGAGAGTTTTACTCATCCAAAAAAATTTTGAAAAGGACTTGGTTCTTCAATAATTTTCAAAATAATGAGAGAAAAGATTTTCAAGAAATTTATTATGATTTTTTGAACTTTGTCCAAAGACAAATTCTTTTCTTTGAGTGGTTTGAAGCTTATGCAGATTACCACCATTTAGAATACCCTTTTTCAAAATCAATAAATGTTTCAAAAGTATAGAGAATCCTTAACGGAGGGGAAATAACTTCTGAACTTCCTCCATCACAAGGGTTTATGATGTCTTTTGCTGACAGCTCTATAGTAGAAGCACCTTTAAGAGGAAAACTGGAACTAAAGTCATTAGCGCAAAAGATATCAAAAATGTTATTGAACAGAATAATTATACAAATAAGTATCTGCATGCCTTGGGGGAATTTCTAGTGTCAAGATCGGCCTTGCCTATCTCAACTACTTCTTTCAAACCTTCTGAGGCTTCCACCTCCTCAGTACCTCTCTTCAAGCCCTACGAGATCCCTAGGAAAATCGTTAAAGAGCTCCAATTTCACAAATCATCTAACGAACTCCCTCCTCTTTCTGACCTTCAATGTCAAATCTTAGAAATAGAAAAAACCTTGGCTCCAAATACCCCTTTCAAAGAAACATCCTCTCAGTCAATTGGAGTCTTAGAAGAAGTTGCTTTAGACCAGGACCCTGAAGAGGAGGTCCCTCTTGAAGTTGCTCCTGTAAGATCTGAGTATCCCTGGGGTCGATTTGCATTTGCCAAAAAATAGATTTTAGGTCAAATTTTGGGAATATTGTAGAAGCATAAAGGCATTGGAGGATATCTTTTTTGTTAGGAATAGGATACCTAATCCATTGAAAAGAAGGTTCAAGGGTTTGTAATTGATGACTAATCGAGGGACTCCTCGTTCAATCTCAGAATTTTGTTTACATAGAAGGCGGCACAACTCTAAGGGGATTTGCTTGGAGAGATAATTTGTTTTTTGAGAAGGTCATTGATTTCACCCTGGCATTGCATTGTGAGCTCATGGTTCATTGTACAAAGTTGTTGGTAAATTTGCACAAAGTTCTTATTGTATTTTGGCCTCAAGGGCTTTGACCTTGGCCCGGGGGAAGGTCCTTGTAATTGTTGTTTCATCCTTTGGAGTGCAACTTATTCTTTGAGGAAGTTGATTTGGGCTTCCTTGGACTCTAATGCAGATAAGATTCTTCTGATAGGAGGCTTATCAAAAGGAAGAAAGGCATTACCACACTCGACTTCAATACCTTGAGTCGTGGCTCTGAAAGGAAAGAGTTCTTCTATAAAAAGAGTTCCTAAGACGACTAGATTTATAATATCTTTGAATAGCATGAAGGAGGTAGAGTTAGATAAAGTGGAGTTTCCCACGGAAGTTCGCACTTGAACATCAGAGATTTTGTATTGGATCCCTAACTTGATGCCATTAGCAACTAGGAGAGCCTCTTTAGTTTTTCCAAAGAATTTGGTAGGAATAAGTCCTTCTTGGACACAATTGAGATCAGCACCAGTGTCAAAAAGGGCAACTATATTAAGAATCAAAAGTTTGTTAACAACCAAGGTTGTTCTTGTATGCCACCTTCGGATAGAAACTCTTGAGATGTAATTGAGGAAACTTTCCTTTTGAGTATCTTGGCTAGTTGATTCAGGTACTACTAGGGTAGGGGAATCGAAATTATTAGAAAATTGTTGACGGACAGCACGATCATATGCATCCAATATCGAAGCAAACTGTTGGAGGAGAATATGGTCTACTCCATGTCTAGCCTTTATTTCCCTAATTTCTTCCTTAAGGAGGCTTATTTCTGATTGGAGTTCCTGGATGGTAACAGGCTTGGATTTTTTGGAGGGAAATCTATTTAGAATATCAGTAATATTGTAGGTATTAGTTACATGAGGATGAGAAAGAATACGAGCAGATGAGGTGGAGGGCTTATCTAAAGCCTTTTTGAATTGGTCTAGGTAATGTCTCTCCTTATCAGGATGTTGTAGTCCGCTAATAATTTCAAGGAGAAGGTCTTGTTCTTTTGAGAGAGCATTAACTTCTGGTTCATCGTTGTCTTTTTCAGACTCAGAAGAATCTAAATCATCATTTTCGATTTGGTTGGAGGTTTGCTCAAGTTCATCTGCCACATCGCTCGAATAGTCATTGTCATCTAACAGCAAGTGTTCGATTTGGTTGAGAATGGAATTATCAAGATTAAGGGTCTTAATCTTTTTTTAAAGCTTGCAGTATTTGGCAATATGACCAGGCTTGTAACACCTATAGCTTGTTACATTTAAGCTTGCAGTATCTAATATGCTTTGGAAAGATACCCAATATTGGAACCTTACATATCCTTGATAGAAAGAAACCCCCTTGGGTCCTGAAAAAGCTCAATTGACTACTACTCTGAATGCATTATATATAGCATCTCTCTCTCTCTCTCTCTCTCTTTCCAGAAATTGGCAGAACACGTGCTGAAGAACTAGCCTTAATATTATCCTTATAATCACTACATAACATTCTACTGTCTGAGATAATTATAAAAAGGGAGAAAGAAAATACCTTAGACTAGTTGCACAATGCAAACAAATACTTTGTTTAGGATTTGATCTGTGTATTAAACAAGTCTAAGTCAAATTCATAATCTGTAAACACTCACTCAATTTGAGTTATAAAGGAAATCCTTGTGACCCAAGGAGATTGGAAGTAGGCACCTCATCGGTGCTCCAGACCAGTATAAAATTCTCTGTCTCTTTCATTATTTTTGCAGTTTTATGATTATCCCTATCAGTGAGACTAACTTGCAGCACATTTGACTTTCAATAAGAGCAGTTGGCTAAGAAAATTTCAATTCATCCCTCCACCCCCATCCTTTCCTCTTGATTATCAAAGTTAAGGTTTCACATACACCTCCTCTTATAAACTCAGCGTCTTCGTTTGAGGTTTGTCCCACATTTATCTGAACTAGTATTCGAACATGTGCTTCGCACGTGTATTCCAAGATAATTAATTTAAAAATTTTTGTTGAATACTAAAATTAATGATTTTTGGTTAAAATACAATTTAAAATTTATATGAATAGCAAGTCAATTCCGTCGAACTCGATTCTTATTTATAATTAGTTTCGTTTTAACTCTTGTATACAAATTCAACATTCAAGAAATAACAAATAGCTTCTCATCATCAAAAAATAAATGACAAATCAATTCTTTCTTTACGTACAATTACGAAAAGTACAATACATATATTGTCATGCTGAAATTTAAAATATTACATGCTAAGAATAATAATAATATGTGTTTAAACATTTCAGCACAACAATATATAAGGATTGTGTATTTCAACAAATTAAATTTGTATTAATTTCTTACAAACCTAACCAAAAGAGGAGGTACCGAGGTAGTGAAACAAATTCCAATGGCTAATTGAATTATAGACATCATCTTTAGATACTTTTCATCCACTTCATTTATTGCTCAACTAGCTCAGACAACGAGCTCCTCGTGGTCGGAGGAAGATTTCAAAATTTGATGTCAGCTGATGTGATTCAAAGAACCTACTTCAACTCCCACCAGTAGAAGAACAATGATCAACCGATTCCAATTCTTCAAAAATATGTGCTCTAAGGTGGCAGCCCAAAGCCACGCCTCAACTTACAAAGCGGCGTCCAAAAGCCACGCACCAACTTCTTTGACTTCTAAACCGGTGGTTTCAAGCCCCACTCCAACTTCTTCTTCTTCCTCAGTGGCTGATATCGGCACCACCCGTAACTTGATGGAGATTGAAAGCCCTATCAATTACCCATACAATTTTTCTCAACAAACAAAAGCAATATGCAAATCAAACCCTTTAGCCACTTCTCAATGAACTTCCTCTACCAAAGGGTCATCCTACGATGACCCAACCTATTTTAAAAATGACGTAGTATACCCACTTATCCCAATTGAGCCCGAATTTTGGCATCCCAATCCACAAGAAGTTGTTAAGAGGATACTTAACCCTTCTGCAAACTTCATCCAAAGAACCCTAGTATATACTCAGCGGTTTTATGAGTTTATACTCACAGACACCTAATCGTGCTTGTTCAAACCCCACAAAGAAAAAAGAAACACAAAGCCACGTTACCCATACCACAGTATGGATCAACAAGATAATCTCACCCAAAGATTGGGGCATACACCAAACCAGATACAAAAAACTCTCTCAACCTTTTGAGCCACAAAATTATAATTACTTTGACTATATAAATGCATGGACTAATGCATTCACCTTCCAAAATGACGCGGGAAAGCATTCATGGTTTCTTCTATGGGGAAAACAATTAAGTCCTGAATTTCCACAATGGTTTCTACAGCAATGGTGGCCTGTCTATGGTCATAAAGTTGAAATTCTTCCACCCCCAACCCATGAAGGATATGAATACTTTTGCCAAAGGTTTATTAACCAACATCAAATTCCTTTACTCTACAATTTTCTCACAGGTTCCATATCCCATGGATATAGTCCCAAAAGTTTGCATTTCACAAACCATAGGGACAAAAAAGGCCCCCCATGGTTAGCTCTCCAAGGCCATTGCAAATGGTACAAAAGCTAGAATCCATCCTAAGCCTAGTTCCAGAGGTAGAAAAATGGTTCCTACAAAATCCAGGATATCTAATCCCAACGGATGCCGCCCAGATAAAATTTTACAACAAAAATCAATTGCAGCTGCATAGTTAGCTAGCTCTAGTAGCAAGGGGGACTTCATAGACCAGATGGAAAAAATTCTTCAACAAATTAAGGCTGGACTCCCCGGCAATCAATCGCAGACATCGGAAAAATTCGAATCCAAAGATGAAGAAGAAATCATCCTCAAATTTGATTTATAATGACATCATGATGAAATCACCAAAAATAAAGTCATCCATGACATGAGAATCCAATTAATAAGAGGAAGATCCTATAATACTACTGCAGCAATATTGTAGCACTACTGTAACACTTTCATTATAGCAAATTTTTGGCTATAAATAGAGTCAACCTTTCCATTTGTAAGACATCTAATTCTTTCACTTTCAAGAGCTCTCTCTCAAGAATATTGTTTAGAATTTGCTCCTTTGTTTTTTGTTTTTATTAGTACTTATCTTTTATTATTTCCTCTTTGTCATTTATGGTTGTCACTGTCACCTACTTCTAATTAATTAATTAAATTGCATTTTATGGCCAGCTCTGCCGCCTAACTTATTATACTGTATTTATACTTTGATTTATCATTTGCATTAAATATTATCTTTTTTTCTTTCAATCCTTCTTCCCCATACTCTACCCCTATTATTTTAGGGGTTCGCTTCCGAGTACTTGGTATCAGAGCCATGGGGGGAAGTAAGGATTATTATTCTTCTTTTTAACTTGCTACTATACGATATTGTCAGATATGTTCTTTAAAAGATGAATTAACTTATACAAATTGGTAGGATCTGAGAGTTTGTATTGGATCCCTAACCTACTGCCATTAGCAGCTGGGAGAGCCTCTTTAGTTTTTTCAAAGAATTTGGTATGAATAAGTCCTTCCTAGACATAATTGAGATTAGCACCAGTGCAAAAAAGGCGACTATATCAAGAATAAAAGATTTGTTAACAACCAAGGTAAACTTGTATGCCACCTCCGGGTAGAAACTCTTGAGATGTAATTGAGGAAACTTTCGTGTTGAGTATCTTGGCTAGCTAATTCAGGTACAACTAGGAATCGGCATTGTTAGAAAATTGTTGAAGGACAGCACGATCATGTGTATCAGATATCGAAGCAACTATTGGAGGACAAGATGGTCTACTTCACATCTAGCCTTGATTTCCCTAATTTCTTCCTTAAGGAGGCTTATTTCTGATTGGAGGTCTTGGATAGTAACAGGATTGGATTTTTGGGAGGGAAATCTGTTTAGAATATCAGTAATATTGTTGGTATTAATTACCTAAGGATGAGAAAGGATGTGAGGAGATGAGGTGGAGGGCTTATCTAAAGCCTTTTTGAATTGGTCTAGGTAATGTCTCTTCTTATCAGAATCTTGTAGTCTGCTGATAATTTCAAGGAGGAGGTCTTACTCTTTTGAGAGAACATTAACTTCTGGTTCATCGTTGTCTTTTTCAGACTCAGAAGAATCTAAGTCATCATTTTTTATTTGGTTGAAGGTTTGCTCAAGTTTATCTCCCGCATCGCTCGAATAGTCACTGTCATCTAACAACAAGTGTTCAATTTGGTTGAGAATAGAACCATCAAGATTAAAGATCTTAACCTTTTTCTGAAAGCTTGCAGTATTTGGCAATATGACCAGGCTTGTTACACCTGTAGCATTTGCCATTGTTGGGAGTAGGAGGAGTCAGCATTTTGGTGCCACAAGTCTCTGTAATGGTCCAATTTATTTTGATTGCTTCCAAAATTTCACTGTATCTCTTACATATATGAACATCTTAGATTCCTTGACCCTGAACGTTAAAACTTTCAATTACAACACCAAAACTGGGTCTCTCCCCATAGCAATTATTTATTGGGTCCAATACAAGGTCATAAGTTCAGCCTTTAATACCAGTGCTATGAGAAATAGCTATAAAGGCGAGACTATTCTTTTCAAAATGGATCTCTAGCGATCTCATCTATATGTGCCCAAGCCTATCTCTTGGAATCAAGTTTCTTTACCTCTGAACTGGTTGTTGCAGGACACAACCTAGACTTGGAAGCCAGCTAATACTAGCGTCTCACAGATCCAACAGTTTTCTAGTGGAACTGTCTCAATTTCTTTTCAAGGATCCTTAGCCGAAGAGTCTCCACCTCCTCGTTTGTCCCATCTGAAGTAGCGAGACAATCGGTTCCTTCATTTCCTACTAAGATTGAAACCGTTGATTTTGATTAATATCCCTCAGACTAGCTACTCGGTAGAAACCCTTACAATCAATGATGACCCATCAAAATCCCTATCTATTCGTCTTTGGGTGCGGAACTGAATATTTTGACACAAGATTTTCAAATTGACAAAGAAAACCTTAGATGAGAGTTTTACTCATCCAAAAATATTTTGAAAAGGAATTGGTTCTTCAATAATTTTCAAAATAATGACAGAAAAGATTTTCAAGAAATTTATTATGATTTTTTGAAGTTTGTCCAAAAATAAATTCATTTCTTTGAGTGGTTTGAAGCTTATGTAGATTACCACCATTTAGAATACCTTTTATCAAAATCAATAAATGTTTCAAAAGTATGGAGAACGCTTAATGGAGGGGAAATAACTTTTGAACTTCCTCCATCACACGGATTTATGATGTCTTTTGCTGACAGCTCTATAGTAGCAACACCTTTTAAGAGGAAAGTTGAAACTGAAGTCATTAGCTGAAAAGATATCAAAAATATTATTGAACAGAATAATTATACAAACAAGTATTTGCATGCCGTTGGGGAATTTCTAGTGTCAAGACCATCCTTTGCCTGTCTCAACTACTTCTTTCAAACCTTCGGAGACTTCTACCTCCTCAGTACCTCTCTTTAAGCCCTATGAGATCCCTAGAACAATCGTTAAAGAACTCCAATTTCACAAATCATCTAATGAACTCCCTCCTCTTTCTGACCTTCAACATCGAATCTCAAAAATAGAAAAAAACCTTAGATCCAGATACCCCTTGCAAAGAAACATCCTCTCAGTCGATTGAAGTCTTCGAAGAAGTTGCTTCAGACCAGGACCCTAAAGAGGAGGTCCCTCTTGAAGTTGCTCCTGTTATATCTGAGTATTCCAATTAGAGAAGACCACAAAAATTGTATTACCCTAGGGCTACCCATCCTGATGTTGCCTTAGAAGAAAAGCCTGAAGTTATGCAAAATAATTACAACGCCAACAGTATCTATGAATGGAACATAGATGGTTGCTCCGAATACAACATTCTATCCAAACTCCAGCAAATGACTATGGTGGCCACTGCTTACAAAACAACCCATAACTGTACTAACCAACTTACTATCCATGTCCTTGTTGCAGGATTCACAGGCCAGCTTAAAGGGTGGTGGGATACCCATCTTAGCGATGAGGATAAATAGAACATTTTCCAGAGTGTCAGGGTAGACTCATTATGAAATTCAATCTTTAGAGATGGGCAAACTATTCCAAACTCGACAAATACATTAGTTTATACCAACATCAAGACTTTCATAGGAAGTCTAGGTATCTTTAGAGAACATTACTCTGAGATATTGAAGAATCTTAAATGCAAAACTCTGTCTTCTTTTAAGTGGTATAAGGATTCCTTCCTCACAAAAATTTATGAAAAGCCTGATGGAAATCTTCCATATTGGAAGGAAAAATTTCTAGTTGGACTGCCTAAATTCCTTAGAGATTTGGTTAAAGAAAAACTCCAAAATCGGTATTCTGGTGATATCATCCCCTATGACCAGATCACTCGTGGTCAACTTATGAGCTTGATCCAACAAATTGCCCTCCGTCGAGATCTAGGAACTTTTTGTGAACAATTCGCCCGCCCCCCCCCCCCCCGCAAGAAGAAAGCCCACAAAAGGCCTGCTCTTAAGAAAGAAACTCTTACCTCCAAACCTCATGTTTCTAGAAAAACCAGATCTTCCCCCTCCAAAATACAAAATAGCACCAAAAAGCTCACTCCTCCTACTCCCAACAATGGAAAATGCTATAGGTGTAACAAGCCTGCCATATTGCCAAATACTGCAAGCTTTCAAAAAAAAATTAAGACCCTTAATCTTGACGATTCCATTCTCAATCAAATCGAACACTTGTTGTTAGACGACAGCGACTATTCGAGCAATGTGGGAGATGAACTTGAGCAAACCTTCAACCAAATAGAAAATGATGACTTAGATTCTTCTGAGTCTGAAAAAGGCAACGATGAACCAGAAGTTAATGTTCTCTCAAAAAAACAAGACCTTCTCCTTGAAATTATCAGCGGACTGCAAGATCCCGATAAGAAGAGACATTACCTAGACCAATGATATATATCATTATTTTTCAAACCAAAATACTATTTTTCTTCTTCTTCTTTATAATATTAATCTTCAAGAATTTTTTTTCTAGTTTTTGACATGAAAATATTTCATAATTTGAAATATTTTTTAAAAAATAATTATTTAAATTCCTTTTTGGGAGGTGGGGGGTAGAGGTAGGGGTAGGGGTTGGGGTGGAGTAAAAAATTAAAATTTTCAAAATTTG
>JAABOM020006870.1:0-20066 GCA_011800125.2 Solanum clarkiae | reverse complement strand
ATATGTATGTATGTATATACATATATTTAATAGATAGAAAGAAAAACCAAGAGTAATTATTAATATGGAAAACAAGACAAATGTCAAGTTGCTAGCACAGGCTAAGTTATGAAATGTGAAGAAGATTTTCAGGTTGAAAGTGTATATAAATTAAACATGGCAAATGCTAGTCTTGTGTTTTTTTGCTTAATTTATAAAACATAAAAGTGAAATTGGACCATAGAAAATGATTTTTTATTTAATAATTGAAGATGAAAAGATAAAGGAAAAAAGTGATACAAGTTAGGAAATTTGACATTTCAAGGTATGAAAACAAGATGAATCCAAATAGTTAATAATTTTATTTGATCCTTAAGAGATAGGGAGTCATCATTACTTGATAATCTAAGTTGAAAATGGAAAAGTATAAATACATAAATATCACAAATACTTAAATGATTGTAATATCATTTCCGGGTGACGTTCCTGTTAGTATTCGAGCTAACCTAATCACATTATTTCCATTGGCCAGAACATCCCACTTAACATAAAAAATAAAAAAACAAAATAAAAAAAACTAAACAAACTAATGATTTAATCAACAAAAATTAATTATTGAGGTGAGTATTGTAACACCATATAAAAAAATAAAAAGTGTATAATTAATGGCATGAACTAAATGCATGAATAACATAATATAGGTGTAAACATAGAGATGCAAGATGAAAGTACAATTTATTAATGAATCTCTAGTACAATTTATATACACAAGGCAAGAGAACAAATCATGCAAAACTAGCTCCTAAGAAATAGGAGAAGATAAATTACTTGAGGAGTCCTATATTATGTGAAGTCCTAATTAATAGTAATTGCTCACAGTACATGCGTTGTTACACCCCCCCTCAAGTAGGGTGTGAGGGGACAACATGCAAATTGCAAGCACACGTTGATAGGCTGCCTTAGACAATGGTTTGGTGAGCGGATCTGCAATTTGATTGGTGGAGTGAATATGTGATACTCTAACTTGGCCATTGCGGACTTGGTTGCGAACAAAGTGAAGATCAACTCCAAAATACTTTATTTTTGTATGATGTACTAGATTTTCAGCAATGTAGCTAACCCCAATGTTATCACTGAAATGCCTCAAAAAGTGTCCCAAAATGTGCCTCGAAATTGTCCATAATTGTAATTGTTGTATATCTCAAAAATTCATGCGTGATGTCGAAAATACGACTTCATATTCATGATCGGGAGGAAAGTTGAGAGGGAAATGGGTATAACCCTAATTTTAGAGCAACCGTAGAAACTTTTCCTTTTTTAAAAAATATTTTTATCCAGTGTCGATACGAGCCCGAGGTGCGACGTGCCAGGGGCGTTGAGATATGTATTTGTTGCCAGTTTCATTGTTTTGGCCTAAAGATTTGGGGTCTCGGTCCCATGCCCTCTATGCATAAAAACACCTATACTTAGTCATTTTTCAAATCCGTATCAATCAAGATACTCTCAAAACCCTCTCTAACACTTAGCCAAATAGTTCATCCAAATTCAATTGTCCCAAACTCATTTTCGGATCTCAAGAACTTCATTCGAGCTTCATGTTCTCATTAACTCTTCATCAAGGGAATCCCCAAATCTGAGGTACGTGGGTTTCAACTATTGGGCTCTTCCACCTAAGGTGCTTAATCTTCTTTTTTATGCAAATTGCATGTTTCCAAGTTGGATTAACTATGAGTATCTCTCACTATGAAATTGCAGTATAAACTATGTTGGGGTTTTATAAAATGTTGACTGTTTAAGCATATTTTGAGCTATAAATCTATGATCTATAATATGATTTGATAAGGGGTTTCAATGTATCTTGCATGAGAGTGTTACAACATTTTGGTGGATTGATTTACATTGAGTTTTCTCACATGATTTTACTCTTGAATTGCATAGTTTTAAACTAGCATTACACACCTTCCAAGTGTTTGATAAAATGTCATGTCAAGGATTCTTGAACTATTTATGGTCTATCGCATGGGTGATAATTTAAGTGGCTCTATGATGATGAAGGTATCTATGCATGTGTTGAATTTATGAAAAATATCTATAATGTTATAAGTTGACCATAGCTTGTAGAGGGGGTGATATGCCTCAACCACTTTGATGGGCGGTATTATGCCCATCTACCATGTTGAGGGGTAAATATGTTGGCCACCTTAATTGGGGTTGTTGTGCCCATCTACCATGTTGAGGGGTATATACCTTGGCCACTTTGATAGGAGGTGCTACGCCCTTCTACCACATTGAGGGGTATATACTTTGACCATTATGATGAGGGTGACATGCCCATCTACCAATTGAGGGGTAGATACCTCAATCACCTTCCAATGGTGTGGTATGCTTTGGATTTCAAGTAATAGTTTGCTTGGTCTAGGATGATAATATCTTCCTACACATGTAATATGTTTTATACAAGTATGTATACCTCAGGCATTGATCATGCAATCCATGTTGTTATTATACTTATTCCTTGCTTATAATTATGCATTTTGACTATGTTGCCTATCTCTTGTTCCATTGCATCGTACATACTTAGTATATTCAAATGTACTAATGGATACTCTATGCCTATATGATGTTACCATGTAGGAACCGGAGCCCCTAATGATCATCCTCCACGTGGCAAGGTTTGGCATCTTGAAGATAAGCTTTGGTGAGTCCTCAAGTTCGGGGGACACTAGCTAAGCTACTCTTGCTTTGTTTACTTTTTATGTTGAACTCTTGATACTATGAGAGTGAGCCCAGAAAATGTCTTGGTCTGAGTTCAAATCTACATTTAGAGGTGTTATGATGTACATATACTTTGATATTTCACTCTTCCAATGTTTTATGCTATAAAGGACTTCCCTTAGTCTCTTTATCCTTATTTATATTCTCTTCTCATTGTTTAATTGCTTCCACGACCAAGGATGTGTAAATAATATGCTAAGAGGCTTGGTTTGGGGTACCTTGGGATTCCCATTTATAGTGTCACGTCTAGGCCCTAGGCTTGGGTCGTGACAATCACAGAGTATTGCAGGAGAAACAGAGAGAGGCACATGTAGCTTCTTGAGCAAGTGAGTGATCCAATTTGTTTCAGAAAAGGCTGAAGCTACTGCCCAATATTCGACCTCAATAGAGGAGCGGGAGACAGTAGGTTGCTTACGAGAGCATCAAGAAATAAGCGTTTACCTAGATAAATAATATAACTAGATATAGAGCAATGATCATTAATATCACTTGCCCAATCTGCATCAGCATGGCACACAAATCAAGATTGGTGGATTGTTGTGGAGAACTACGAATACCACAGTGGGATGTTGCTTTAAAATACCAAAAGATACGTTTAACGACTTTCTAGTGAATAATGGAGGGAGAGGTGTTGAACCGAGTTAACTTTTTGCCTTTATATGTGATGTCAGATCGGGTAAGCGAAAGGTACTGAAGCCTTCAAAGTACACTCTTATATTCTTTGCCATCCGTTTTGGGAGCTGTGTCATGCAACAGTAGTAGTCCCAACGTACTCATTGGCGATTAAACTACTTTACATTCTTGCATATTAGTATCATGTAGTATCTCCTTTATTTATTTAGATTAACTAACAAGAAAACTACGAGCATCCCTATGTACCTCAACGCCTAAGAAATAGTGCAGTAAACCAAGATACTTGAGAGAAATTTTTTTTAGAAAGATATTTGATGACTTGTTGAATGATTGCTTCACTACTGCCCATGAGTATGATATTGTCCATATAAATTAAAATATAAATATTCACTCTGAAATTATGTAGAACAAATAGAGAATCATCATTTCCAGATATGTGAAACCCTATTCGGATCAAAGAATTGGTGAGTACCATGGTTTAGGAGCTTGTCACAGGACGTAGATAGCCTTTCTGAGATGGCATACATAATTGGGATATGCTGAATCTTCATAGCCAGGGATTTGAGTCATAAATACGTCTTGTTGAAGTTTTCCCTAGAGAAAACCAATATTAACGTCGAGTTGATGTAATGACCAGTCTTATTACATAGAAAGAGTGAGGACAGCGCGAATAGTGGTGGATTTAACCACAGGACAATATGTCTTATCAAAATCAACCCGAAGTCTTTGAGTGAACCCTTTTACAAACAATCGTGTTTTATACTTATCAATGGATCCATCGGAGTACATTTTTATTGGAAACAACCAATTACATGGAACAAAATTTCTAGTGTGACCTGGTGGAACAAACTCCCAAGTCAGGGTGTGAAATAATTTTTCATTATCTTAGTTGAAATACTGAGCCTCCTGATATTGGGAGGCTCAGTACTTCAACTAGTCTCCATGTTCCTCGAATGGATCTCTTAGTTGTTGAGAAGGTTGCCCAAAAGCGGTAAATATGAATCATTAATTTTCCTTTCATGGAGTTTCTCCCTTATTCATATAATTCCGTATTTCAAAAAACATGTTTTCATTTTAAGTAAAATAACTGGACCAAGTACTATTTTGACCCAAGGCTTTGCTACTTCAGGTATTTTAACTGAAATACACCAATCTGGAATATTAGTACCTGCTCTTCAATCAGAGTGGTTAATAATGCACGTAAGTATGATGATATTAGGCTATGCAGCCCTTTTATGTGGATCGTTATTAATTCCTCATTAATGCATCAAACTAAACCTTCATAGCTTCTTTCCAATATGGAAATTTGTGTTCTTGTTTATGGGTTATCGATATGGGTGGGACACGCTGGGTGAAACACCCCTCATGTGCTTCTGAATGCCCTAAATTAGTAATTTCTATATATTTTAAAATTCGTGCGTGATATAAAAAATTTGACTTAATATTCTTTATTAGGGAAAAAATTTAGTGGGAGATGGATATAACCCTGATTTTAGAAGACACGTAGAGAAAATTATTTTTCGTAACATTCTCGAAGGCAGAAGCTGTCCGCGAAGGCTGAGCGACGCAGACCTATCGCACAACAGTGTTGTGACTTTTGTATTTTTCCTATTTTGACCTAAGGCATTGGGTTATCGATATGGGTGGGACCTAATGCATGTCTATCGATTTCAAGTTTATACTATGAGTTGGTTTTGTCTATCGAGACTATGTATGTTTTGAGCTATGAAACTATGATCTATTAAGGGATTTGATGATGGACTTCAAGGTATCTTACATAAGGGTTTTACTATGTGTTGGTGGGTTGATCTACATTGAGTTTTGTCATATTATTTCACTTTTGAATTGCATGATTTTGAACTAGCGTTGCACAACCTACAAGTGTTTGATAAAATGTCTTTTCAAGGATTTATAGAGTTATTGATGGTCTATTGCATGATTTATGAGTCAAGTGATTTTATGATGATTTTGGCCTTTTAAAGATGTATTGAATTCATGAAAATGTCTATGATGTTGTAAATGCCGGATTAAGCCTTTTTTTCATAAATTGTACCTCTTATGAGCCTTTCAATGTTAATGCAAGGGTAATGTTTGATGATGATCTATTTTTATGTTATAAAGTTAGGCTCACCATTAGAGTTCAAAGATGTTTTAGAGCTATTCATGTTGTGTTTCTGTGTTTCTTACAAATTGGTAAAGTATGACTATATCGATTATTCCATAGGATTAGGCTTAGCACCAATGGATGGAGGGTTTGCTCTCTTTCTACGAACTATGTGCCAACATAGGATTATACTTTACCCTTGGTTTACAAGTGGATCCGTGAAACAACCCCAAAAAGTACTTGAAAATGTGCCTCGAAAGTACCCGGAATAATAATTTCCATATATCTGAAAATTTGTGCCCGATATCAAAAATTGAATATCATATTCTAGATCAGGGGGAAAAATTTAGTAGGAAATAGGTCTAACCTCGATTTTAGAGCAACCGTATCAAAATTTGAAAATCGCAAAATGTGATTTCCAAAGAGCTCTCCACGCCCCTGATGCAATGCGCCACAATGCTAAATGTGCTAGTTTTTAGTTTGGTCCAATACTTTTGGGTCATGGGCCTAAGCCTTTCTATACGTAAAAGTACCTATATTTAGCCATATTTCACCTTCGTATCATACAAGACATTCACCAATACTCTCTGAAAGCCATAGACTACTATTTCTCTCAAAATTCAAGTGTCCAAATCTCTTCTAGATCTTAAGGAATTCATTCAAGCTTCAAGTCTACATTCAAATCTTTATCAAGAAACTTTTCAAAGTTAAGGTGTGTGGGTTTCAACCAATGGGTCTTTTTACCCTTGGTGGCCAAGCATCATTTTTTAACATAATTTACATGATTTCAAGTTGATTTACTTATGGGTCTTGCTTATTATGAATTAGATTATGAACTTTATTGAGGTTTCGTAAAATTGTGACTATTTTAGCTTGTTTTGAGCTATGAATCTAAGACCCATTGTGGGATTTGATGAAAGGTTTTGATGTATATTATTTGAGGATGTTACCAAGTATTGATGAATGGTTTTACATTGAATTTTCTTGCATAATTTCATCCTGAAATTACATGGTTTTGCACTGGCACTACACACCTGCCAAGTAGTTGATGGGTTGGTACCTCAATCACCATGGGTAGTAGGGTGAGACGATTCACCAACCATGTCCAGGTGTTTGTACCTTGATAACCAACTGAGGGGTTGGTACCTCAATCACCATAGGTGGTAGGGTAAGATGATCTACCAAAAAATTGAGTGGTTGGTACCTCAATAATCTATGAATGCTATAATGATGGTCTCTTCTTTCACGTGTATTATGTTCTATGTAAGCATGATTTATTTCAAGCATCTTCCATGTATGTTATATTGTTATATGCTCATATATTTCCCATTTTGTACATTTTGATTATGTTGGTTATCTATTGTTGCATTGTATTCTACATACTTAGTACGTTTGAACTTACTAATGCATACTCTTTTCCTATATGATATCACCATGTATGAACCAGAGCACCGATTGATCGTCTTCCTCCATGTGGCTAGTACGGATCTCTCAAGCTAGTTGGTGAGTCCTCCATTCTGGGGACAATGTCTATGATCTCATGCTATATACTAATACTATCTTTTGTTATGTATGTATTGACCTTGAAGGTAAGCCTGGTTGCTGGCCCATGTTTGAGAGACACTAATGTATGTTATGGACGTAGGGAAGTAGGTCACAAAAAGATTGATTTTCCTCGTAACCATAACAAGTGTAAGGAGGTTCGTCCACAAGGTGAAAATGCGGTTCCTTTTGGGAGAGGTGGTCAACAAGGTGGTGCCCCAAGGAACAATTGGTTCTATACACTACAAGGTTGGCAAGGGATTAAGGAGGCTCCCGATGTCGTCACCGTTGTGTTAAAAGTCTTTGATTTTGATGTGTATGCATTGATTGATCCAGGTACCGCTCTTTCTTAAGTTACACCTTTTATAGCCAAAAAATTCCATGTTGAGCCCGAATTGTTGTGAGAGTCTTATGAGGTATCTACTCCTATTGGTGCATCTATTGTTGCTAGATAGGTATATAGAAATCATCCCGTTTGCATTTTGAATAAAATATTGTCTTGTGATCTTATTTAGATGGAAATGGTCGATTTTGATGCCATACTTAAGATGGATTGGTTGCATGCATACTATGCCTCTGTTGATTGTAGAACTCATAGGGCCAAATTCCTATTCCCAAATAAATCTGTCCTTGAGCGGGAGAGTCATGATGTGCTGGTCAAGGGTAGGTTCATCTGTTGAATTAAAGCCTGTAAGTTAATTTGTGAGGGTTGTCTCTATCATCTTGTGAGGGTAAGGGATATGGAGTCGAAGGTCCTTCCTGTATATTCGGTTCAGATTGTAAATGAGTTTCTTGATGTCTTTCCAAATGACCTTCCTAGTGTTCTTCCCGAAAGGAAAATAGATTTTGGTATAGATCTCCTTCCCGATACTCAACGCATTTCTATTCCTCCTTACAGTATGGCCCCGGTGGAGTTAAAGGAGTTGAAGGAGCAATTGAGGGATTTTTTGTAGAAGGGTTTATTTAGGCCTAGCCAATCACCTTGGGGTGTACTTGTGTTGTTTGTGAAGAAGAAGGATGGGTCCTTTAGAATGTGTATTGATTATCAGCAACTCAACAGGGTCACTGTAAAGAATAAGTATCCTCTTCCAAGGATTGATGATTTGTTTTACCAATTGCAAAGGGCTAGTTACCTCCCTAAGATTGATCTTTGATCCGGGTATCATCAAGTAAGGGTAAGGGAGTGTGATATTCCCAAGATGGCCTTCGAAACTAGGTATGAGAATTATGAGTTTGTTGTGATGTCTTTTTCTTTTGCAGGTGCACTGGCTATTTTCATGGATCTTATGAATATGGTCTTCAAACCCTACCTTGGTTTATTTGTTGTGGACTTCATTGATTATATTTTGATCTATTCACATAGTGAAGAGGAACATATGGGTCATTCGAGGGTAGTGCTATAAAGATTAAGGGAAGAGAAGTTGTATGCTAAGTATCAAAAATGTGAATTTTGGTTAGAAGAGGTTGTCTTTCTAGGTCATGTGGTGTCAGGGGATGGTATTAAGATGGATCCTAAGAAGACTGATATGATTAAAAATTGGCCTAGACCATTGACCCCATCGGATATTAGGAGCTTCTTGGGCTTAGACGGTTACTACCAGAGCTTTGTGAATAGGTTCTCTTCTATTGCTTCTCCTATAACCAAGTTGACTCTAAAGAAATCCATGCTTGTGTGGACCAATGAGTGTGAGAAGAGTTTCCAAATATTGAAAGATAAGCTTATGTCTGCTCCTATATTGTCACTATCGGAAGGGCTGGAAGGGTTTGTTGTATATTGTGATATTTTAAGGGTTTGTTTGGGTTGTGTGTTGATGCACAATGGTAAGGTGATAGCGTATGCTTCTAGACCACTCAAAGTACATGAGAAGAATTATCATACCCATGATCTTGAATTAACTGTCATGGTCTTTGCTTTGAAAAGTTGGCATCACAATTTGTATGGGGTGCATTTTGATGTGTTTACCGACCATAAGAGTCTCCAAAGTTTCTTCACTAAAAAATATCTCCACTTGAGACAAAAAAGATGGTTAGAACTTCTTAAGGACTATGATATGAGTGTGCATTATAATCATGGTATGGCTAATGTGGTGGCAGATGCTTTGAGTAGGGTGTCTATAGGTAGCCTAGCTCATGTTGATGATAGCGGCAAAAGGGTGGCTAGGGAGATCTATCGATTCGCTAGATTGGGAGTTAGGTTGGAAGAGGTTAATAGTGGTGGTGTTGTTGTTGATGGCTCTAAATCTTCATTGGTTGAGGTGAAAGCTAAGCAATATCTTGACCCCACTTTGTTAGAAATGAAGGCATTGATAAATGATGGTAAGTTAGAGGTTTTCTCCCAAGGGGGAGATGGTATCCTTAGATACCAAGGTAGGTTATGTGCGCCTTGTGTTGATGGCTTGAGAGAAAAGATTCTTATTGAGGCTCATGGTTTTTCCTATTCTATTCAACCTGGTTCTACTAAGATGTAAAAAGATTTGGGAGACGTGTATTAGTAGGGAGGTATGAAGAAGGACATTGCCAATTTTGTATCCAGTTATCATAGTTGCCAACAAGCCAAAGCCAAGCATCAAATGCCGGGTGGCTTAACCTAGGACATAGAGAATCCTACTTGGAAGTGCGAGGAGATTAATATGGATTTTTTGGTTTGATTATCCAAGAGTAGGAAGGGTTTTGATTACATTTGGGTTGTAGTTGATAGGATGACAAAATAGGCTCATTTTCTACTGGATAAGACCATATATGGGGCTGAAAGTTATGCTAGGTTGTACATTCATGACTTGGTGAAGTTCCATAGGGTTCCTTTGTCCATTATATCAGATCGTGGTGCTCAATTTACTTCTTTTTGGAGGTTTCTTCAAAGGGGTCTTGGTACAAGAGTCAAACTTAGTACGACCTTTCACCCTCAAACGGATGACCAAGCCAAATGAAATATCCAAATACTTGAGGATATGCTTAGGGATTGTGTGTTGGAGTTTAAGGGTAGTCGGGATGATCATCTTTCATCGATTGAGTTTGCTTATATCAATAGCTATCATTCTAGCATCGTATGACTCCTTTTAAGGGTCTTTCCGATAGACGTTGTAGATCACTGGTTGGATGGTTTGAGGTTGGAGAGGTGGCTTTATTAGGACCAGATCTGGTTATGGAGGTTCTTGATAAGGTTAGGATTATTAAAGAAAGGTTGAAGAAGGCTCAAAGTCGTTAAAGGTCCTATGCCGATGTGAGGAGAAGGAATCTTGAATTCAAAGTTGGTGATTGGGTTTATTTGAAGGTATCACCCATGTACGGTGTGGTTCATTTTGGTAAGAAGGGAAAGTTGAGTCCAAGATATCTGGGTGCTTATAGGGTGATGAGGAGGATTGGCAAGGTAGCTTATGAGTTAGAATTTCCTAGACAGATGGATTTGGTTCATCCGATCTTTCATGTATCCATATTCAGGAAATGTGTGGTAGACCCTAATGCTATTGTTAGCACTGCATCTTTGATGAAGTCATTGATTCCCTCTTGATTTTGTGGGTTTTGTCAAAGACAACTTGACCTATGAAGAGGTTTCGATTCAAATTTCTAATAGACAAGTGAAGAGGTCAAGGAACAAGGATGTGGCTTCCTCTAAGGTCCTTTGGAGGAATCAACAAGATGAAAGTGCTACTTGGGAGGCCGAAGCAGACATGCAAAAGTGATATACTTATCTCTTCCATTCTACTCAATCCTAAGGTACTGATTCTAAGTCCTCCATATGATCTTAAGTCTTAAGTTCAACCCTCATGTCATTACATGCATTCATGTTCAAATTGACAAGTTCATGATGATATTACACTTATGTTGAGATTTTTGAAATGATGTTTAAGTGCATTGTTGCATCCTTATGTGGGTTGAAATTGTCATATTTATATCGCTCAAATACCTTTCTTTGACATTTGGGTATGAATGTTCCCAAGGGAGGATAATGAAACGACCCCAAAAAGTGCTCGAAAATGTGCCTCGGAAGTACCCAAAATCATAATTTTTGTATATATCAAAATCAATGCACGATGTCAATAATACAACTTCACATTCTTGGTCAGAGGTCAATATTAAGTGGTGAATGAGTCTAACCACGACTTTAGAGTAGTGGTATAAAAATTTGGAGATCGCAAAATGCAATTTTCAAAGAGCTCTCTGCGCCCCTAGTGCCATGCGCCAAGGGCTCACACAGCGTTAAATTGTTGCCAGTTTTTATTTCAGTCCAAGACTTTTGGGTCTTGGGTCTAAGACTTCCTATGCGTGAAAATACCTATACTTAATTATATTTCACCTTCATATCATACAAGACATTCTCTAATACTCTCTCAAGCCCTTAGATTAATATTTCTCTAAAAATTCAAGTGTCCAAATCTATTCTAGATCTTAAGGAATTCATCGAAGCTTCAAGTCTCCATTCTAATATTCACCATGAAATTCTCCAAAGTTAAGGTATATGGGTTTCAATCAATGGGTCCTTTCACCCTTGGTGCCCAAGTTTACTTTAACCTAATTTGCATGATTCCAAGTTGATTTACTTATGACTCTTACTTATTATGAATTAGAGTATGAACTATATTGGGGTTTTATCAAATTGTGACTGCTTTAACATGTTTTGAGATATGAATCTAAGACCCATTATGGGATTTCATGAAAGGGTTTTGATGTATGTTATTTGAGGGTGCTACCAAGTGTTGACGGATGGTTTTGCATTAAATTTTCTTGCATGATTTCATCCCTAAATTGCATGGTTTTACACTAGCACTACATACCCGCCAAGTATTTGATAAAATGTCTAGTTATGATTTCTTAAGGAATTGAAGGTCCATTGCATGTCTTATGAGTTGAATAACTTTGTGATGATGAAAGAAATGCATCTATATGATACTCTCCTATATCGTGTTGGGAGTTGACCATGCCTCGCTCGAGGCATTGTGAGCCTGGGTAACCATGCGAGGGGTTTCTACCTTGATAACTAGGTTGAGGGGTTGGTACCTAAATTACCATGGTTGGTAGGGTGAGACGATCCACTAACCAATCAATAGATTTCTACCTTGAAAATCGGGTTGACGGGTTGGTACCTCAACCAGCACGGGTGGTAGGGTGAGACGATCTAACAACCATGTTGAGGGGTTTGTACCTTGATAACCAATTAAGGGTTAGGTACCTCAATCGCCATGGGTGGTAGGGTGAGACGATCCACCAACCCATTGAGGGGTTAGTACCTCAGTAATCTATGAATGCTATAATGATGGTCTCTTCTTGCACATGTATTGTGTTCAATGTAAGCATGATTTACTTCAAGCATCTTCCATGCATGCCATAATGTTATATGTTCATCTATTTCCTATGTTATGCATTTCGATTATGTTGCTTATCTCTTGTTGCATTGTATCCTACATACTTATTACATTCAAACATACTAACGCGTACTCTATGTCTACATGATTAAATGACCATAAAATGTGTCCATAAATGTGCCTCAGAATGGCCAAAATTTTGATTTCCTTATATCTAAAAGTCCATTCGTTATTCCAAAATTTTGAACTCGTATTTGTGATCAGGGGGTCCGAATTAGGTGAAAAAGGGTCTAGTCTTGATTTAAGAGCGAAAGAATAACAATTACGATTTTTTAGTGACGATTCCAATGAGTAGTTCGCGACGCCTCCATGGCACACCTTGGGCGTGCCTTAGTTCATATTCCACTCCATGTCCTCTCCGCGATGCAGAGATGTGTTTTTCACCTGGCAGGTTTTTTCAAGTGCGGTTCAAAATATTCTAAGTGTTGGCCTAAGTTTCCCAAACGTGTTTTTATCTATACTTAGTCAAATTTCACCCTTATATCATTCTAAACATTTTTCAATAATACTCAAAACACTTAGCCATATTTTCACTCCAGATTCCAAGAGTCAAAACCCTTATCTAGATTTAAGGATTCTCTTCAAGCTTGAAGTCTCCATTGTCAACCTTCACCAAGAACTTCTCAAAAACTAAGGTATATGGTGTTGAACTATTAGATCCTTCCACCCATGGTGTCTAAACCCTCTTTTACTTAATAATACATGATTTCAATTTGATTTTACATGTGGGTCTTGTATGTTAAGAAATTTACTGCACAATGATTTTAGTTTATGAAAGTATGGTTGTTTTGGCATGTTTTGAGCTCTAAATCTTAGATGTATTGTCGGACTTGATGAGGGTTTTTGATGTGAATGTCTTGAGGGGGTGCAAGGTGTGGATTGATGGTTTTTACAATGGATTTTCCTATTTGATTTCATCTCCAAATTGCATGGACTTTTACCGACACACCCCCAAGTTATTTGATAAAATGTCCAGTTATGGTTTCTTGAGAAAATGAAGGTCCAAAGCACAGGTTGTGATATGTATGAGGTTTTAATTATGAAATGAGCTCATGGACATGATGTATGTATGTATGTTCTATATAAAGTGTTTTATTAGACCATGTCCGGTTCGGGGGGGCACAAGAGCCCAAATGACCATGTGAGGGGTGAGTACCTTACCACCAGGGTGTCCGGGTGTGAACGGCATGTACTATGTGAGGGGTAAGTACCTTTCCACCACGGTGTCTGGGTGTGAATCACATCTATCATATGAGGGGTAAGTACCTTGCCACCAGGGTGTCCAGGTGTGAATGACATCTACCATGTGAGGGGTAAGTACCTTGCCACCAGTGTGTCCAGGTTTGAATGGCATCTCCCAATTAAGTTGGGATTCAAGCTTGGTGTCTTCTACGCATACGATATCTTATACGAGCATGAGTTACTTAAAGCATATTTTTAACAAGCATTGTCCATACATGTCATATTGTTATACTATGCCTGTTTCCTAGTGTTATGTATTTTGATTACATCGCCTATATCTTGTTGCATTCCATACCACATACTTAGTACATTCCAACGTACTAACGCATACTCTTGTCTACATGATATCACTATGTAGGAACCGGTGCTCAAGTTTATCATCCTCCTCATCTACATGGCTAGACAGTGCTATTCTGAGCATGTTGGTGAGTCCTCCATTTCTGGGACTTTGGGTTATGTTTTCCTCTTATCTATGTATTAAGACACCACTTTATGTTCTACTTGTCTATGAGGGTGAGCCGAGTTACTATGTTTTGTCCCCCGCTGTATTTATATAAATAGAGGTGTTTGTTGGACAAGTTTTGGTATTTATGATATGAGTTGTGATTCCTTATACCTTGATGTTGACGTGTTACAAAGCTTTCCCTTATCCCCAATGCCCTATTCTATTCTTTATGTCTTTTATATGCTTCCGCAGCCAAGGATGTGTAATGACAAGTTAGGAGGCTTGTTTGGGGTTCCTTTGGGTTCCCCATTCGCCATGTCACACTAGGCCCTAGGCTTGGGTCGTGAAAAATGTAGTATTAGAGCACTAGGTTTATACATCCTCGAAGTCCAACACATCGCATCGATTAGAGTCCTATTCATGGCCATGAAGCGCTCCATAACTATGAATAGGAGGTTATGAGGCATTCTAGGAAATATTTCCCTTCTTCATATTCTATGTCGTTCCATAGAGTTGTGATAAGTATTCCACCTAATGATTGTTCTTTGCTACGCTATATCAAGTCGAATATTAGAGGAAGACGAGCCCAAACTCCCGAGGGGCAACCTATTAATGGTGAGCTCCGGGATGCCCTTACTATGCTTGCCCAAGTGATGGACAACCAAGTCAAACAAGGGTCCCAAGCCCCTCATGCTACTATCTCGGGGGCTGGGGTAAGGGACATCATGAGAATGAATCCTCTAATTTTTGATGGGTCAAAGATGGATGCAGATCCACAAGAGTTCATAGATGAGGTCTACAAAATCTTGTCTATCATGGGTGTAGGGACTAATGAAAAGGCGGAGTTGGCGGCATACCAACTCAAGGGTGTAGCCCAAATTTTATTTGATCAATTGAAAGATGAAAAGGGCAATGGCTATGTGGTGCTTTAGGAGGAATTCAAATTGGCCTTCCTTAATCGGTTCTTTGCTCTTGAGCTTAGAGAAGAAAACTTGGTGGAGTTTATGAATTTAAAACAAGGTGATATGAGTGTGAGGGAGTATGCCCTCAAATTTAATCAACTTTCAAAGTATGCTCCTCACTTGGTGGCCGACGCTAGGTCAAGGATGAATAAGTTTGTTATGGGGGTTTCAGACTTGGTAAGTGAAGAGTACCATTCCGCCTTGCTTATTAGTGATATGGACTTGTCTCGGTTGATGAAATATGTTGAGTAAATGGAAGAAGAAAAGTTTAGAAAGAGGAAGTGTCATGAGGCCAAGAGAGCCCGATTTGAGGGAAGGTTCCAAAAGGGTGCTAGTTATTGTCAAGGCCAAGGGCCTCCTCATGGTACTAATAGGGGGTTTGCTAATGACTTCCCTAGGCCTCAAGATGTTGGTGGAATGGATCCCAATGATGTGTGTCTTAGGTGTGGAAGGAATCATAGGGCCCATGTTTGAGGGGTTCCAATGCATGCTTTGAACATGGGGAGCTTGGTCACAAGAGAATAGATTGTCCAAGAAATCGTGGCAAGGTTCGGGGTGCAAATACGGTTCCATTGGACAGAGGTGGTCCTCAAGGTGGTGCCTCAAGGCACGATCGATTTTATGCTCTACATGGGAGGTAAGAGGTTTGTAAAGTCCCCTATCTTGTTACTGGTATATTTAAAATCTTTGATCCTGATGTATATACATTGATTGATCCGAGTGCAACCCTTTCCTTTGTTATCCCTTTTATTTCTAAAAAGTTTCATGTTGATTTAGAGTTTTTGCATGAGTCATATGAAGTGTTTACTCCTGTTGGTGCATCTACTGTTGCTAGGAGGGTGTATAGAAATTGTTCGATTTGCATTTTGCATAAAATCCTACCTTGTGATCTTGTTGAATTAGATATTATTGATTTTTATGTTATTCTTGGGATGGATTGATTGCATGCATACTATGCTTCTATTGATTCTAGAACCCGTAGGGTCAAGTTTCAATTTCTTAGTGAACTCGTCCTTGAGTGGGAAAGTCAAGATATGGTGGTCAAAGGTAGATTCATTTCATTCATTAGAGACCATAGATTGATGTTTAAGGGTGTTTGTATCATCTTGTGAGTGTCAAAGATGTGGAGTCCAAAGTTCCTTCCATTGAGTCGGTTCCGGTTGTAAGTGAGTTTCTTGATGTCTTTCCAAATGACCTTCCCGGTGTCCATCTAGAAAGGGAGATAGATTTTGGCATAGATATTCTTCTTTACACTCAGCCTATCTCCATCCCCCCTTACCTTATAGCCCCGGCGAAGTTGAAGAAGTTAAAGGAACAATTGAAAGACTTATTGGAAAAGGGGTTTATTGGATCTAGCCAGTCCCCTTGGAGTGCACCTGTGTTGTTTATAAAGAAGAAGGGTGGGTCACTTACAATGTCCATTGACTACCGACAACTCAATAGGGTCACTATAAAGAGTAGATATCCTTTTCCATGGATTGATAATATTTTTGACCAATTGCAAGGGGCTAGCTTTTTCCTTAAGATTGATATTCGGTCAGGGTACCATTAAGTGAGGGTTAGGGAGTGTGATATTCCCAAGTCGGTCCTCTGGACTAAATATCAGCACTATGAATTTTTAGTGATATCCTTTGAGTTGACTAATGCACCGACCATCTTCATGGACCTAATGACTAGGGTTATCAAACCCTACCTTCATTCTTTTGTTGTGATTTTCATTGATGACATTTTGATCTATTCACATCGTGAGGAAGAGCGTATGGGTCATTTGAGCGTAGTGCTACAAAGATTAAGGGAAGAGAAGTTGTATGCTAAGTATGGAAAATGTGAAATTTTGTTAAAAGAGGTTGCCTTTCTAGGTCATTTGGTGTCAGGCGATGGTATTAAGGTGGATCCTAAAAAGATGGATGTGATTAGGAATTGACCAAGACCATTGACCCCATTAGATATTAGGAGTTTCTTGGGCCTTGCAGGTTACTATAGAAGGTTTGTTAATGGGTTCTCCTCTATTGCTTCCATTATGACAATATTGACTTAAAAGAAGGTGAAGTTTTAGTAGACCGATGAATGTGAGAGAAGCTTCCAAAGATTGAAAAATAGACTTGTGTCAGCTCCTATATTATCGCTACCAGATGGGCTTGAGGGTTTTGTTATGTATTGTGATGCATCTAGAGTCGGTTTGGATTGTGTGCTAATGCAAAATGGTAGGGTCATATCATGTGCTTCTAGGCAACTCAAGGTGCATTAAAAGAACTACCTTACCCATGATCTTAAATTAGCCTCCATGGTGTTTGCACTAATGATTTGGCGACATTATTTGTATGGGTGCATTTTGATGTGTTCACCGATCATAAGAGCCTTCAATATGTCTTCACATAAAAAGATGTCAACTTGAGGCAAAGAAGGTGGCTAAATCTCCTTAACGACTATGACATGAGTGTGCATTACCATCTAGATAAGGTAAATGCTATAGAGAATACTTTAAGTCTGGTGTCTATGGGTATCCTAGCTCATGTGGATGGTGGTGATAGGGAGATAGCGAGGGAGGTGTATAAATTGGCTAGATTGGGGGTGAGGTTGGAAGACATGGGTGATGGTGTTGTTGTTGTGGACAGTTCCAAATCTTCTTTGGTTGATGAGGCGATAGCAAAACAAGATTTAGACTCCTCCTTGCTTGAGTTAAAGGCCTTGGCAAAAGAGGCAAGATAGAGGTTTTCTCCCAAGGAGGAGATGGGACCCTTAGATACCAAGGTAGGTTATACGTACCATGTGTTGATAGTTTGAGGGAGAGAATTCTTGATAAGGCCTACAACTCTTCTTATTCTACCCACCCCATTTCCACCAAAAAGTATAGAGACTTGAGGGATGTGTATTTGTGGGGAGGCATGAAGAGGGATATTGCTAAGTTCATTTTTAGTTGCCATAGTTGCCAACAAGTGAAGGCCGAGCATCAAATGCCGGGAGGCCTAACCCAAGACATAGAGCTTCCTACTTGGAAGTGGGAGGTGATTAACATAGACTTTGTCGTTGGGTTGCCCATGATTAGGAAAGGTTTTAATTCCATATAGGTGATGGTTAATAGGATGACGAAATTGGCTCACTTTCAACCGGTCAAAAATACTTATGGGGATGAAGAGTATGCAAGGTTGTATATCCATGAGTCAGTGAGGTTGCATGGGGTTCCTCTATCCATCATATCGGATCATGATGCACAATTTACTTCACACTTTTGGAGATCTTTTTAAAGGGGTCTTGGTACCAATGTTCGCCTTAGTATGGCCTTCCACCCTCAAATGGATGGCCAAGCCGAGAGGAGAGTTCAAACACTTGAGGATATTCTCAATGCTTATGTCTTGGAGATTAAGAGTAGTTGGGATGACCATTTTCCATTGATTGAGTTTTCCTACAACAATAGCTATTACTCTAGCATCAGTATGGCTCCTTTCGTAGCTCTTTATGGGAGACATTATAGATCACTGGTGGGTTGGTTTGAGGTTGGAGAGGTGGCTTTATTGGGGCCAGATATGGTTATGGAAGCTCTTGAGAGGGTTAATATAATTAGGAAGAGGCTGAGGACATCCCAAACTCGTCAAAAATACTATGCTGATGTAAGAAGGAGAGACCTAGAATTCCAAGTGGGTGATTAGGTTTATTTAAAGGTTTCTCCAATGAAAGGTGTAGTTCATTTTGGCAAAAAAAAGAAATTTGAGTCCAAGGTATGTTGTCCTTATGAGGTGATAAAGAGGGTACCCAAGGTAGCTTATGAGTTGTAGTTCCCCACTGAAATAAGTTTGGTCCATCCGGTATTTCATGTCTCTATTTTGAGAAAATGTGTTGGTTATCCTAACGCTATTATGCCTCTTGATGTTATGTGTGTTGTTAAGGATAACTTAACTTATGAGGAGGTCCTGGTTCAAATTTGGGATAGGCAAGTAAAGATATTTAGGAACAAAGAGGTAGCATCCGTTGAGGTCCTTTGGAGGAACCAACAAGTCGAAAGTGCTACTTGGGAGGCCGAAGCGGATATGCAAAAGCAGTATCCTTATCTTTTCCACTCCACTCAAGCCTAAGGTACTAATTCTAAGTCTCATATAAGATTTCAAGTCCTACATTCTAGCCCCTATGTCATTCATATGCATTCATCTTTAAGTTGGTAAACTTATGATGATTTTATACTTATGTTGAGAATTTGAAAATGGTGATTTACATGTTATGTTGCATTCTTGTTGGGGCCGAGTTGTTCCTGATCACACTTGTCTTGTACGTCTCTTTTTCATTTGGGGACGAATGTTCCCAAGGGGCCGATATTGAAACAACTCCAAAAAGTACCCAAAAACGTGCCTTGGAATGCCCGGAATTTTGATTTTCTTACACCTAAAAATCAGTTTGTTATTTCGAAATCCGACTTCATATTTGGGATCAGGGGGTCCAAATTATGTGAAAAGGGTCTAGCCTCGATTAAAGAGCGAAAGAATAGAAATCATAATTTTTTTAGTGACGATTTCCAGTGACTAGTTCGCGACACCTCTGCGACGCACCTTAGGCACTCCTATGTTCAAATTCCACTTCGCATCCTCTCCGTGACGTGGAGATGTGTTTTTTGAGAAGCGTTTTTTCAAGTGTAGTCCAAAATATTCTAAGTGTTGGGCCCAAATTTCCCAAACGTG
The DNA here is from genome assembly GCA_011800125.2 of Solanum clarkiae. Taxonomy (NCBI): domain Eukaryota; kingdom Viridiplantae; phylum Streptophyta; class Magnoliopsida; order Solanales; family Solanaceae; genus Solanum; species Solanum clarkiae. The sequence goes on along the minus strand of JAABOM020006870.1, from coordinate 357 downwards.
TTTTTGTCTATACTTAGTCAAATTTCACCCTTATATCATTCTAAACATTTTCCGATACTCCCCAAACACTTAGCCATATTTTCACTCCAAATTTCACGCCATATGCTAGAACAGTTTGGTTAAATTTGAAATAAGTTTGGAGTTGTTGATGTTTAAAGGTAGCGAAAGAAAGGTAACGTTATGCTACCCATTTTTAGATTCCGTGGGATTGTGATGTGCTGTGTTTTGTGGGCTATTGTAAGGTTTGTATGGCATTAGAACAGACTGCACATGATGTGTGTAAGTGAATATGCACTAAGTAATACGGTTAGAGTCAAAATGGTTAAAAGAATACGCTATGGTTCGTAATTGTCCGCT
>JAABOM020006850.1:0-20069 GCA_011800125.2 Solanum clarkiae | reverse complement strand
CTCTTATACTTATGCACCATAATTAGTTTAAGTGCAATTTACACAATATCTACGAAATTTTCCATGTGACCATTTTGCCCCAATTAAAATATTTACGGGGTCTAACAGGCCACTTATGGCTCGTAAGTGGAACCAGGACCTGTATACGGAGTCTCATGATTCCATTTGACAATTTTTAAGAGGGATATTTTCATCTTTTTTCTACTATCTTTAATTAAAATTTACGACATTTTGGACTTGTTTTGGACCCCTTATTAGTACCCTAAGTGTAATATTATTCATTCTACACTTAAAACATTTGAGAGCGTCGAGGAAGGGAAAAAAAACTACGGTTCCAAGCACGCGAATAGAGATTGTCCAAGAGTTGATTGTTCTTTGAAATTCCAAGTATATAAGACTTACTAAAGCATTAGACTGAGTTCGTTCACATACCCTTTTATCTACTAGAGTCGAGTTTATGTATAAGAATTGAGTTTTGAAATCTTATGATTCTAATCTTTGGGTTGCTTGCATTTATTTTGAGTTTTCATACATAATTAAGAATTAATCAATGAGTTACATGTTGATCATATGGCATTGGAGCACAAAATTTGCATTCGGTACTATGAATTCTGAATTGTATCATTATATATAATCCCTTGTTACATTGGTTGAGCTGAGACTATGACTGTGATTGTCTGAGTTGAGTAACTTGAGCATCCAGGATTGAGCATAAGGAGCATATTACCCGTATATATACATGTCTAATGAGCATCCTACTTGTTTATATGATGAGCATGATTGAGTGCAGTCCAAATGACTGTTTGAGTTTGAGGTGAAGTCTTGATTGCATGCATGATTGATGATCTCGATTGATTGAACTGTTGAGTGATTGAACTGAGTTTGAATATTGGAGAAAATATAAAGAGATGAGATTGAGTTGATTGGTATGAACATGACTTAGTCTTGACAGGAGTATTGAGCACAGATACGGAGCAAGGAGGTAACTGATCTAACCCATAAACTATGTTGCCAGCGCAGGATAGTTTCACCGTTGATTCGGGTGACTCATGTCCTACAAAGACGGACATTTACTTAGGATCCAAGAAAGTTGATCGTCCTTTATCTTGGCAAGTTTTGGAGGGGTGTGACAATGATGTCTCCTTCGTTGTACATCACCAAACTAACGGTGGTGGGATTGGATGTCAGTTAAGATAAACTCCCAAGCAAAACTTGATTGAGCATATAATGTTTTAAATCGATTGCATAAAATTGAGTCTATTTTCAAAACATGATTTCTTCTTAAACTTGCATATTTATTTAGTTGAGTTACAGATTGTTGAGCCTTACTTGTTAATTTAGTCATTCTTTCGTACCAGTATATTTTATATACTGATGTCCATTTGGATTTGCATCATTAATGATGCAGATGCAAGTGATAGAGGACTTCAGTCAGCGCATCGTTGAGGTCCAACTCCTAACTTCCAGATTTGGTGAGCTCTCCTAGCTATTCAGAGGAGCCCTTTTAATTTTCATTGCGTATTTTTATTTTTTTAATTAAGAGTAGCCATGTCTTGTCATGGTACCTTCTAGACAGTAGGTGGAGGCTTCATAGACTGGATTTGGGATTGCTGATGTGGACGTTGTCGGACTAGTTTTCTTTCACACTAGTCTTGATTATTTTTGAGATAAATTGCTGCTCACTAATTATTGACAGTCTTTTACTTGAGTACTTTCTTCCGCTATTGAGTATGATATGACGATGAGGCCAGGTGGTTTTCTTGGGGAATAAAAAATGGTTCTTTAAGTGCCATCCATGCTAAGGGTTACTCTCTTGGGGCATAACAAACTTAGTATCAGAGCATAGAGTTCAAGTGTCTTAGGGAGTCTATGAAGTCGTGTCCAGTAGAGTTTTGTTTATGGTGTTTCATGCACTATACTTTATAAGAAGGAGGCTATAAGACATTAGGAAAGGTTACACTTCTTTTGTATTCTGAGTTCGTGCGATAGAGTTTAACTCTATAAAGTTATTTTCTAACTCGTGCATTATGCATTTGCAGATCATACCACTAAGTTAACCGCCATCCAAAGTGATACCCCAACCGACAATACTGAGAATTCCCCTTCAAAGGCACCTACTAAGATAGAGAGAAGAGGTCAAAGTCGACCAGCTAGAGCCATCAGGGTTCTAGGTTACCCTATTCTTCACTTGCTCTTACTATGGAGGATGATTTTAGAGGATCTATCACCATGCTCACCCAACTAGTAGCTGCCCAGAGCGGGAATCAGAGTTTACAGGCTCCTAGTTCTAGCTAGCTAACTGTTGCCACCAGACTTAGGGATTTCCTGAGGATGAATTCACCAATCTTCACTAGGTTGACGGTTGAGGAAGACCCTCAGAATGTCATTGACGAGATATGGAAAGTCCTGAAACCATGTATGTGATTGAGATTGAGGCAGTTGAACTTGCCTCCTACCAAATTGCGGATGTGGTAAAAGTTTGGTACAACCAATGAGAACGGGGTCAAGGTGAGGATGTTGACCTTGCCGGGTGGAGTGAATTTGAGAATACCTTCCTTGATCATTTCTTTCCCCAGGATTGAGGGAGGAAAAAATTAAAGAGTTCGTGAACTTAAAGTAAGACGGGTTGACTGTCAAAGAATACAACCTTCATCCAGTTTTCTAGATATACCCTAGAGATAGTCCAGTACATGAGAGCAAGAATGAGGAAGTTCATATCTAGACTAGGCAAGCATGTGAAGAAAGAGTGCAAGGCGACACTGCTGATCCTAGGCATGAACATCTTTAGGCTTATGGTCTATGCACAACAATTAAAAGAGGATAAGAAGAGGGATAGAAATGAGCATCTGAGCAAGAAGACCAAGTCAGCAGGGCTTAAGCCTAGCCAGCCGAAGCAGAGTAAGGGAGACAAGTCTTACTTTTAGAAGAGATCTAATAGTTATGCACCATCCTCGACTAGTGCACCAGCTTTGGGTTATAGGTATGGCAAAAAGTCCCAGGGTTAGCAGAACTCTAGAGCACATGGATCTCAGTCTCAGGCTAGTGTGATCCTTTGTTCGAGAGGGAAATCACATTGTGGAAAATATGGCAGGATGAATTTGGGAGAGTGCAGAGAGAGAGCGAATGGTTGCTTTAAGTGTGGACAGATAGGTCACTTCTAGAAGGAATGTTCGATTTGAGGCAATAAAGACTAGTCTTCTACTACAACACCACCAGCCAAAGAAAATTAGAGAGGTGTTGCACTAGGGACAGGCAGTGGAAAAAACCGTCTATATGTGATGGGAAATCGACAGGACTAAGAGGCTGCACCAGATATTGTGATGGGTATGCTTCGAGTTTTTACTTTTTATTGTTATGCATTGCTTGATCCGGGTGAACTTTATCATTTGTGACACCATATGTGGCTAGTAGATTTGAGAATCTTCATGAGTGCTTACTTAATCCCTTTGCCATTTCTACTCCAGTTGGTGAGTCCATCCTGGCTAAAAAGGTCTATAGAGATTGTGTAGTGTCTATTCATCAAGGTTACCCTTTCTGATTTGATAGAGTTAGAAATGGTTGATTTCAATATGATTTTTGGCATGGATTGGCTTCATGCGTACTATGCCACTATTGATTGTAGGATTCAGACCGTTAAATTTCTATTTCAAAATGAATTAGTCCTAGAGTGGAAGGGTAATTCTGTTGTGCCTAAGGGTAAGTTTATTTCCTACCTTAAAGGACAACAAACTAATCTTTAAGGGATGTATCTATCACCTTGTATGAGTTAAGTCTGATGATGTAGCCTCATACCCTTGAGTTCGTCCCGATTGTGAATGAGTTTCCTGAGGATTTGCTTGGAGTCCCTCCTAATAGGGAGATTGACTTTGGAACACTCAACGTATCACCATTCCACAATATAGAATGGCCCCTACTGAGATGAAAGTGCAGCTGAAAGATTTGCTAGAGAAGGGCTTTATTAGGCCGAGCATTTTTCCTTGGGGTGCTTCCGTTCTATTCGTGAGGAAGAATGATGGTTCGATCAAAATTTGTATCGACTATCACCAGTTGACAGTGAGAGAATGTTATATTTTGAAGACGAATTTTCGAACCCGATATGGCTTCGAGTTTTTGGTAATGTCTTTTGTGTTGATAAATGCACCTGCAGCCTTCATGGACTTGATAAATAGAGTATTCCGACAATACCTTGAAATGTTCGTTATTATGTTCATTAGTGATATTTTTGTGTATTCTAGAGATGAGGAGGAGCATGCTAATCACCTCAGGATTGCTCTACAAATGCTCAAGGATAATAAGTTGTGCACTGAGTTTCCAAAGTGTGAGTTTTGGATCAAATTTGTGGCATTCCTAGGCCATATAGTTTCAGATGATGGTATACGAGTGGATACTCAAAAGTTTAAGGTTAAGAACTGGTCTAGACCAACCTCTCTGACTGGTATAAAAAGCTTCTTAAGTTTGATAGGCTAGTACTGCAGATTTATTGATGGGTTCTCTTCCATATTTGCACCGTTGACAAGACTGGCTCAGAAAAAGGTCAAAGTTCTATGGTCCAATGAGTGTTAGAGGAGTTTCCAAGAGTTGGAAACAAGGTTGACCAGTTCCCTAGTATAGACCTCGCTCGAAGGAAACTGGTGGATTTGTCATTTATTATGACGCCTCAAGAGTGGGATTGGGATGCGTATTGATACAGAAGGGTAAAGTTGTTGCTTATGTTTTTAGAAAACTCAAGATGCATGAGAAAAATTATCCTACACATGACTTAAAATTGGTAGTGATGGTATTTGCTCTCAAGCTATGGTGCCACTCCTTATATGAAGCACATGTTGATATATTTATAGACCATAAAAGCCTGCAATATGTCTTTACTCAGAAGGAGCTTAGTGTGAGACAGAGGAGATGACTAGAATTGCTCAAGGATTATGATATGAGCATTCTCTACCATTCAGGTAAAGCTAACATGGTTGTTGATGCTTTTAGCAGGTTATCCATAGGAAGTATCTCCTATGTCGAGGAGGAGAAAAAGAAGCTAACTAAAGAGGTTCACAGACTAGCACGATTGGAAATTCAATTGGATGAATCTGATGAAGGTGTAGTTCTTATGCATAATGGGTCTGCATCATCTCTAGTAGTCAAGGTGAAGGAGAAATAAGACCAAGATACTATCTTATTACAATTGAAGGTAGATGTGCATAAGCAAAAGGTGATGACTTTCACTAAAGGGGGAGATAGAGTATTGAGATATCAAGGTGGATTGTGTGTTCCAAATATTAATGACATACGCAAGAGAATCATGACAAAAGCTCACAACTCTAAAAGTTCGATCCATCCGGGCTCGTCTAAGATGTACCATAACTTGAGAGAAGTCTATTGGTGGAGTTGAATGAAACGAAATATTGCTGAGTTTGTTTCTAAATGCACAAACTGCAAACAAGTTAAAATTGAGCATCAAAAGCCATGTGGAGTAACTCAGAACTTGATACCCCGAATGGAATTGGGAGATAATTAACATGGAAAGTCTTGGAACTCGAGTTGATGTTTCTAACCTAAAATGATCATTCCAGAACTAATAGAACTTTCAGATTTTCATTTCGAGACAGTTTACGCGCATTTTTTTTACCAAACTCAATTTTTCAAGTTATAAATACCTCAATGTAGAAAAAACTGTACAGAATCCAAACAAACGATCAGACGACTTAACTGTTAGTGTCAAGAAACAGTCACTAATAGCTTGGGGTTACTATGAGAAAGCTCTAGTCGATGAAGAGAAGGCAGTGATATAAAAATGATCTAGAGGGTCACTATATTTTTAAAGTTGGCAAAATAATTTTTAGTTAAAAAAAAATTAGTGAGGGACATTTTTTGTTCCAACTTTGGACCTAAAACCTTTTCACTTTTAATACTATATGATAAAATATAGTTTGACTTGACCTAGAGTTTTAAAAAGAAAAAAAGAGTTGTGAAACTTATGGTATAAAATAAGACATAGATCTTTGTGTTGATATAAAACATTTCATTAGAGATAAAGTATATATTTTGAAATTACAATTTATTAAATATAAAAATATATCATTTTTTTGTAGATTTGACTAAAAAAGGAAAATGAGTTATATTGGGACAGAGGAAGTTAAACTTAATGGAATTATAAGAACTCAGATCTTTAAGTAAGCATAAAACGAAATATTTAGCCTAATTTTATAGTGAATTGGGCATATGCCATTAAAAAGTAGATGCGGCGGACCAAAAGAAAAGAAATCAGGTTGATCTAAAGCGACCACTCACCACTTAGAAGAATATCACTTCTTCTTTACCTTTATATCAACGGTTATTAAGTTTGCTCACGTGTACCTCAGATATTTGATGGAATATTTGTTACATCGGAGCACAAATATCAAGTAATTTTATTTTATCAAGGTATAGTTATCTCTATTAAAATTTGAGTTACGCTCTTTTTTCATGTTATTGACCTCTAGATCACATTTGTAGCTTTATTAAGATTAGCCAAAACTTATAAACTTATTCATGAAAATACCCTCACCACTTCTCAACATTTTTTTTTGGGTCTCTTTTTGCAGTTGTCCACCTAAAGGAAAAGACCACACAGACTAGCAAAGTCATTTAGCATCCAATGAAGATAAGTACTGGTTTCCTTCCTTGTTTCATAATCTTGTCGTGTGTTCTAGCCTCAACAACTTTGGCATCTGAAAATTCTCATGTAACCAAGAAACAAAGTCATCCACATTTCAAAACATGTATCTAGAGTACTGCAAGAAAGAGAGAACGAGCGTGACGGCATGGGAAAAGGAGGTAAATTCCATTTGGATACATATGGCAATGAGTTTGAGTTAGAAACTAAGCATTTGATAGCTCATGTAGGGAAAGGGCAGAAAGGAAGGAGACCAAATGGTGGTTCGAACAACCTTCATCATGTGTGTCCTTATAAAAGTTCAGGGTTATCCCTGAAGCAGCCCTTTATCTTCACATCAACTACTGTTGCTATTTTCAGATTGTCTCTTCTCCATGTTTTGCTATTTGTTATTCCATGAAAAGTTCCACTGTGATTGCATGGCTTTATGTTGGTAAATTTGTATGTCCGTGAGTGAACAATCTTATGTTATGACCAACTTTCTAATATTGTTGATGCATTATTTGTCTTTCTTCTTCACTCCCCCTCCCTAGGGGTGGAGCTAGTATGGCCGGAGTTCAGCTGAGCCCCTTTCTACCGTAAAATACACTGTTTATATATACTTAAAATTACTTTTTATGTATATATTGTAGATGTTGAACCCCTTCAACTTCTTCATATATTTACTAATTCACATTTTTAATCCCCTTAGTTAAAAATCCTAGCTCCACCAGTGCCCCTCTCCTGGCATTAATTTTATCATGATCCATGTGCAAAAGATAATCAAGTAGTTCAACAGGCAGAATATAAGACAGACAGAATGGATTAGGCTCCCCCTCTTTTTCATCAGATTCAAGCAGAGTACTGATAAGACTACATAAAATACTAATACAATAAAATAGGACAAGATAATTCAACAAAAACATGAAAAAGTTCTATGAAAGTATATGAGTTTTGAGCTTAAACAAATGTACTATATCCCTCCTATTTTACTTGGTAACTTTTTTTTTTTAGTTTGTCCAAAAAATAGTATATATCATTTTATTATAATTAGAAATAATTTTATTTTAATTTTTTTCTTTTATTCTTAATAAAATGATTTACAACCACACAAATATCTAAAAGTTCTTTAAGACAATTAGTTTCAAAAGTCTTTCTTTTTTTTTCTTAAATATTATATCAAATCAAATGATGTCACGTAAAATGGGACAAAAGCTATAACATTTTATTTGTGGGATTTGGTTTATTTTATTATTAAACCATTTAAGAGTCGTCTGGTGGGATGTATTAGAGGAAATAAGTCACGTATTACCTATGATATTATTTAGTACTATGTTTGGTAGGAATTTTGGATCTATGTATAGTTAATCCATGTATTATTTATATATCCTACATGGTATTATAGGATGTATTACTAGTATTTTCTATTTGGTGATATTAGTAATTCATTGGATTTAATACCGTAGAATTAAATATGTAAAGACAAAACTATTCCTCAAATTGTTTTACATCTTTTTTATTTTTTTGATTTTGTATTTCTAGTTTTATACCAGTAAATGTATTTAAACAAATTAGCTTATAAATTTTATTTATTTGTGGATTCATATTTACATTAAAAAAATTACCATATAAAATTTTTTTAAACTTTTATTAATTTATGGGTTCATATACTTACATAATATTAAAAAAATATTTTGCCATATTAATTTTTTTTATAATTAATTTAGTTGAGTACTTTTGCTGATAGAAAGGCCTAGTTCAATGATTTTATTGATATAAAATAAGGTTCAATGACTTTGATAAATAAATTCTTAAAATTGGGCGGCCTTTTAAGATATCAACTTCATATTAAAATAACTTGCAATTTTTATGTGTAAATGCAGATGGTTTATTCATGTTTACTATTGTTTAACATCTTTTTTATTTTAAAAGTAGATAACCTATCTTTATTAAATTGAAAATTAATGTTTTGTGAGTGATCAATTTATTAAGATCACAATTATTTATTCTAAATTAATCAAGTAAGAAAATACCAAACATAGCGACCAAATTGTTCTTCTCCTAGCTATGGAAGGCCTCCACCAAAATTAATATTATCCGACGATTATCCACCTTGACCTAATTACATAAAATAAAAATTTTCATAATACTTTAAGGGTATAATTGGAAAGAAGTTTTTTGTAGATTTTTAAATCAAACATAAGATTAAGTGGAATACAATGAACCAAATACTTAATAAAAAATAATTTTTGCATTACTAATCTTTGTATTTCTAATTCATATTTTATTCATCTTTATACCAAAAGACGCGTTAGTGTACAATATGGAGTCCTGTCATTAAGTCATCTCATCAGAAAATTGCATGTGACGCAACATGCATGTCATATTGCTGGTGTTTGGTAGTAATACTTGGAGTTCAGGTGGAATCATTGTTAGGACATACAATTAATAATGCATTTCAATATTGTATTATTTATTGAATAATTATTTATTTATTTAATTAATAAAATATTATATTAAATAGATCAATTTGTTATATATGTCCTCAACTTATATAATAGATAATTTGGTGTATAGAGTTTAAACTTATATATAGAAGATTAAATGATCGGTTATTATAAGTTAAAAGTTATAATTCATAATAGCAAATGAGAAATTGTACAAGCCATCACAAAGATTGTTGCATAGGATTAAATGTAATTTATCTTGATTATGAGAATAGAATAATTTATTTGAAAATTATTTCTGTAGAAAATTTCTATGAATTTACTTGCTGAAATACAAAATTCTCAACTTCTAGACTATTTTACATGCAAAAAATATTTTCTCAGAAGAAATGCTAGATAAATATGGAACCAATTTTCACAAAATTATTACCTGGGGGATTATTTGGGAAAAATGTTTGCAAGTATCATTTTTATAGGTAAATCCACAAGTAATGAAAAAATAACTTATTTATCTGTGAAATATCCCGAATGTTCTTCTTATAGGGTCACACCAAGTGATTCTATATTTGCACAGAGGTGTTAAGGTCCACTCTTTAGTGTGAGAATAGATTTGGGATGAATTAAGGTCATAAGAGTTCCTTAGCACAAAGTTGAGTTGAAAACTTCCTTACTGATTGAGTTCGATATAATATTTTGCAAAACTTACGTGATCTAGTGACTTCTAAGTTATTCATATACGTTAAGATCTTTTACTAAGCATTTAAAGTGTATCGAATGTGGTTTATGATCATAAGGAGCCTCCAAAATCAGGCGAAGTACAAAAACATTTGTATCAACTAAGTTTCAGTATGAGTTCATATAAGGGTCAACTTAAATTTCGGTATAAGTTCATATAAGGGACAACTTCAAATGTCCATATCTCTTAGAACATAAAGTGTTAGGTGACCCATTACCTATCATATTAAAGGCTTTGAGTCCTCTTTCCAATGCTATCGATTTCCCTTATTCAGAATTCATAGTAAAAGATTATGGCCATTTTACTAAAGTACGTTCGAGTTGTGCAATTCGACAAACTGAGTGCCAATTTGGCGACTTGACGAATGATCTCGCCTAGTGGTTTTGAAAACCCTCAGAAATGGTTATTTTAGACGATTTGATGCTCCCATTCAGAGATTTGCCAAATGGTTCAGCAATGGAACCTCCAGACTGCCGATTTAAAGGGCGGAACTTATTAAAAAGTCTTTTTTTTTAATTTTGATGATCTTCTTACATTTCCAAAAGGGTATTTTTGACCTTTTATCCTCAATTGACTTTCCTAAACCTATATTATAGCATATATCCCCCAAATTGACTCTTATTCCATAATTCACACATTACAAAAATTCTCTCTCCATAATATTACTCTCAAAGCTTCTTCTTCTTCTTCTTCTTCAAGTAAGGCTCCATTGAAGACCAAGTCAAGTCCTCCATTAATCTTCAAGTTTTCAGAGACAATCACTCAAGTTTTATGAGTTTTCATCCATGGAATCCTTTCTTCCATGGAACTGCTTCATTTTCTCAATTTTTCATCAAATTTCAAGTATCTAAATTTTATGGGTCTTTCCAATCTCTATCCAATTCTTCAATTTTGATTTTGATTATGATTATTGATCTATTCTAATATGAATTCATATCAATTACATGAAATTGATGATTTTTCGAATCCTCTACAAATTCTCTTTAGGGTTTATGATTTCAATTTGGGTCTTGTTTCAATTCTCATCTAATTACATGAATTTTTCTTTAATTATGATCTATTAACTCAATTAAGCATGAATTATTATCTAATTGCATGATTATAATGATTTTTAAGTAATTTCTCTATAAAGCTTTTTAGGGTTCATGATGACTAATGTGAGTTATTATAATTATGATTTTAATTGATGATTTCTATTTCAATTATGCATGAATTTCATTAAATTGCATATTCTTAAGTTGATTTGAAGTTAAACCCACACCATGCACGTACTCTATGTTGAATGATACTAATGAATGATAAGGACTTCTTTTCAAAATTTATTAAAAGTTATTCAATGATGTTTTATGAAATCCCTTGAATGATAAATGAATGATGAATGATTGTGGGTGAAAAGACAATTCTCACCTACGAAGGATGAACGATTGTTGGTGAAAGGACAATTCTCACATACTAATAATGCATCCTTCTCGTGAAAAGACAATTCTCACTTGAATGGTGTAATGACCTTCTAGGTCATTTTTGCGTTTTTGTATTATTTTTATTAATTAGGGCGTTCCTATAATGACCTTAGGTCATTTATGACTTATTGGCACTAATATCAATCGCCTAGTCATTTGTTTGGAAGATGTATTATTTTATGTATTAGAAGGCCGTTCAACTTTAAGAAATGAGTTTTGCAATAAAGTTCAGATAAACGGTCTCCGAACCGAATTCTGATGGTTCTATCAGCTCTAAAATGACCAAATTAGGTTAGAATCATATTCGGCTCAAATACTGAGACTTTCGACATAAGTTTATGTAGTGACCTTCCAGGTCGTTTTATCCACTCATATTTTTTAGCATTTAGAGCACTCCAGTAGAGACCCTAAGTCATTTATGACTTGTTGACACTGATAATTTTGTTATCTGGTTGTTCGTTTAGATTTTATACCAATTTTTGTGTTTTGGAGCTCTTGGAGTTGGAATGGTCGACTTTGGTAAAAAATCTAGGAAGATTGTCGCAAAATAGAATTTCAGAAATTTCATCAGCTATTGAACGGTCAAATTAAGCTAGAAGCATGGTCAGCCCAAATATCGAGACACTCGAGATGAGTTTGTACCATATTTTGTATTTTAGCCTTTACAATTAACCAACGATTGGCCTTGTTCAATATTCCTATAAAACACGCTTGAATGAAAATTTTGATAGCATCATTAGCTTTAGAATGTTGAATTTGGTCTAGAACAACCTTTCATACGACTCTCGAGGCTTCTGGATTCATTCAGAGCCCTTTAATAGAATTTGATTAAAAATGACCTTAGGAGTGGGACCCACATTCAGTCTTAATGATCTTATATGAAAATTTTAAATGTGCCAATAAGTCTAGAACATAGATTTTGCTAAGATAGCATAATTCATTGTAACGCTCGATAAAATTACCAAAATACCCCCAGAGGAGAGATGTGCACATAACGCGTCTTCTCATGCTCTGATGGCAAATTCGAGGCCAGATTTGTGATCAGGATAAAAAATTGAGTGACAAAGTGGTCTCGGTTGATTTTTAGAGCAATTGGATCAAAAGATAATTTTTTGATACGAAAACGAATTCCAGTGAGGGTGCACGACAAGTATGTGACGCACATCTGCCGCAAACCAACACTTAATGTTTTTTTGAAAAATTTTCTACGGGATTAGAAACCTCATTCAGAGATTTTTTTATTAAAAAACTCAAAATTTGATACTGTCAGCATTGCGGACCCATGCTCTGAGATGAACTTTTGTTGAATTTCATGAGGGGCATTCCAGATCTTTCCAAACCCCACCTAGACATAATATACAGGATAAAAATGGGTCATTTTAAGCATAAAAAGGGTTTATACCCCATTCTAAGTCCTTGAAAAAGACTAGGGCCAAAGAGGAGAGAAGAGAAGCATAAGATTGAGGAGTTTGAGGAGAGTTCTTGAGGATCGATTGTCAAAAGCTTCACACTAGATATGTAAGACTGGACGAAAGCATAGGATTATTCTTTCAAATGCCCCATAGGTGGTAATAGAGGAGTTGAGAGTCCATAAGTATCTATATATGTTTCTTGAAATACTTTTTTTATTATTTTCTTGAAAATTATATCTATTACATATATTTTCTTATGATGATGATCATCATAAATTTGTTTTCTTGAATTGAATACTTTTCATGAGATATTGTATAAACCCTATATGTTGATTTGTGAAAGCATGCATGAATGAACCTAGGGATGGAGTCTAAAAACCTTGACTTGAGTATGTTGATGGTAATCTTGATGTAAGTATGAGGTTGAGTTACTTGAGCTTGATGATCCTATGAATCTTCATAATTGAGTTCTTAAATTTTGTCTAAATGACTTCTTCTAAATGATGATCTGAGTCTTTAAGTTCTTAAATGAGAATTAAGTTACTTAAGATGGGTTAAAGTCCTCGAAAATAATAAAGGACTTAGAGTTTGAGATTATGAAATAATAAGAGTCTCTACGAGGCTAAATTGAGATAATTGAGTTGTTATGAGGAGTCTTACAAGCATTGAGCATTAAGAGGAGTATTGAGCACCGAAATAAGTAAGAGAAAGAGCAAGTCGTACCTGCACTCATTAACTACGTCGCCAAGTGTAGGACTGGACTATGTTCCGTTTGAGTTGGACAAGTTCCTATCTTGAGGGCTAAGTTCCGTTAGAATCGGACAAGTTCTCACCTTAAGGTCTAAGTTCCGTTAGAGTTGGAAAATTCTCATCGTATGGATTAAGTTCCATTTGAGTTGGATAGATCCTCACCTTATTGTCCAGAATTAATAGGACTTAATATATTAATTTTTGGATCCCTTGTGGGTCCTAGGTGTTCTTTATTTGGAAAGTACAAAATAGTTGTGGCAACATTAGCGCGATTGTTGTACAATCACTAGCTCATAAGTGATTGTTATTGGATAAGTGAAACTCCCCAAAAGTTCATACCTTGAGTACTTTGAGTCGAGTTGAGTTGAGTTGAGTTGAATTGAGTTCCATTGAGTTGGGTTGAGTTGATTGGTTGATGGGTCACTTGTCTATTCTTTGTTCTTGCTTTAGATAGACATTTGACATTCTGATTGAGTATTATTTTGAGTTGATCTTATTTCTATATTATTTTACCTGTTTCTATTTCATTCAGCTATTTTACATACTAGTACATTCCACGTACTAATGTCTCTTTTAGACTGCATCATTTTAAGATGTAGAGGCAGGTACTAGAGATCGCCAACAGACGCATCATTGAGGACCTGATCATTTAGCTGAGTTGGTGAGCCTCTTTTACTTCAGAGGATCATTCTTTATTTTCATCTTGCTTATTAGAGTTAGACATCGAGTTAGCTTTATTTTATTTTGAGGTAACCATGGGTCTGTCATTGGCACTAATTGATAGTGATAGAGGCTTCATAGACTAGAGTCAAGTATTGATGTTGAGACTTAATGAGCTAGTTCCTTTCTACTAGCCTTTTTATTTAATTGATATACTTCTAGGACATTAAATATGCCCATTTATCTTCTTTAGTCTTCTGCTGAGTTTCCTGAGTTATATTGAATGAATCAATGTGATGAGACCAAGTGGTTTGCTTGGGGACTAGCAATAGTCTTCGAGTGCCGGCCACGTCTAGGGTACCCTCTCGGGGCATGACAAATTTGGTATCGGAGCATAGAGTTCAAGTGTCCTAGGAAGTCTATGAAGTCATGTCTAGTAGAGTCTTGTTTATGAGTATGTTGTTGACCACACTTCTTAAGCAGAAGGCTATAGGACATTAGGAATTGTTACACTTCTTTCTTATTCCAATTCATGCGATAGAATTAAAGTCTATGAGGATCTCTTTTAATTCGTGCTCTACACATTACAAAGTTGTGATCATGCCTCTTAGATTAGAAAAGCTGTTAAAGGAAGAGTGTTTCCTTCTAGATAGAACACTAATCAACCTAAGCCCCAGGATTATGACGAACCCATAGGCCCAGCTATCCCTGCTGAGCTTCGCCAGGCTGTCCATACTTTAGCCCAAGCTATGACAGCACCTCTTACTGGACAAGAAGTGGGTAGACAAGATGCTCTAACTACATCCAGGGTCCATGAGTTCTTGAGGATGAACCCACCTGAGTTCACAGGGTCTACACCCAATAAGGACCTAGATAACTACATTGATAAGATTCTGAAGGTATTCCAGGTGATGCATCTGGTTGATGCTGATAGAGTTGAAATGGCTGCTTACCAGCTGAAGGTCATAGCCAGATGCTGATAGAGTTAAATTAGCTGCTTACCAGCTCGAGGTCATAGCCAGACTATGGTTCGACCAATGGAAGAAGGGTAGAAGAGAGAAAGCCCCATTGTTGGCTTGGGCAGTGTTCGAGTAAGCTTTATTGAAGCAATTCTTTCCAAGAGAATAGAGGGAGGCGAAGGTAAGGAGTTCTTGAATCTAAAATAGGGCTCCATGACTTTGCAAGAGTATGGACTTAATTTCACCCAACTATCTTGCTATGCTCAGGATATGGTTGCTGACACGAGGGGGAGAATGGGGATGTTTTTTGATGGGTTGTATAGAGGGCTAAGGAAAGATAGAAGAGGAGTTGTGTTGGTTAGTGACATGGACATCGAGAGGTTGATGACTTATATGGAACAAGATGATGAGAAGAGGCACCATGACAGAGAGGAATTTAGAAGTAAGAAAGCAAAGAGATCCAGCCATGAGGTTGGTAAGAGAGAGAATGGGAACGAGAGCCACCTTCAAACGGGGCCTTCATCTACTACTGAGCCCGCACCCAGGAATGGGAAGGGGTCTCATAATTTTAGAGCTCAGGGATCTTAGCCACAAGCATGTGTGGCCCGACCTTCCCAAAACAATACACGTTATGGCACGCGTGCAAGTTTCACTTGGAAGAATGTCGCGGAGGGAGTACTAGATGTTACAAGTGTGGCCAAATGGGTAATCTATAGAGGGAATGTCTAATTTGGTCCTACAAAGCCCAATCATCTTTTGCCAACACCACCCAAGGTTGTCACTGGTATGTTTAAGTCCCTATTATAGCTATGATTTATTTTATTTAGGTGTCATATATTTTGTGACCCTCCCCTTATTAATGAGTTTATCCTAATTAAGTGGACTGACAGTGATTGCACCCTTCCCGTCCACCATAGAGGTACCGTAGTTGATCTTTTTGAGTTGAAAGTAAATGATTCCGATGTTATCTTACGCACCAAACGGCCTTACGCTTGTTATTTTATTGTGGATAGTAGGAGTTAGAGTATCAAGTTTCAAATGTATAATCGTGCTTATTCTTGCATGGAAAGGTAATAAATGTATGTTTCGCCAAAGGGGGAGATGATAAGTTCCTTCGAGTCCAGATAGTGATGTTGATAGTAGTAGCCTGAGAGTGGGGGTAGAGGAGGAGGAGTAAATGTATCCTTATGGGGATAGTGATGTTGTATTTTTTTCAGATAGAGGAAGAGATAGGGAAGGGGGAGATGAGACTTTATTACGCGCAATAGATAGGTAAGAGTAAATTAAAGTGTCTCTAGATAAGAATATGTTGGTGTATCTTTGAGTGGGAGCTTATTTAATGGTGGAGACAAAAGTGCTAAGTAGGCTTGATAATTCTTAGAGATAGTGAAATGGTTAGAGTGATAAGCTTGAATGAGTGGTTGTTGTTGTGCAAGTATTAATGATAGACTATTGAAGACTTCATAATAAGGGTTCCGTCTAAGAGTGATGAAGTAGTGAAGAGGACTAGTAACCTTTTAATGAAAGTCTCTGTGCAAGCCTAGAGCTTGAGTATTGAACAATTAGCATTGTACGAATACGATCATCTTAGGAATAGCGTTTTAAGGCTTAGGCTTAGGCTTGAATGGAATAAGAGGATGTGGTTAAGCGTAGACTTGAACGGGAGCTATGAGCTTGAATTAATGAAGTGTAGGGGCATGAAAAAGAGTGTAGTTGGGATGAGGTTCTGTGCTTGAGAGTTATCCATAGAGTCTTGTATATTACGATAGTTCCATTCTCGAGGAGAGTTGATGACCTTCTTGATTTCAAATGACTGACTGCTAAGGCATTTAAGTGGTTCGAATTGATTAACTTCTGATGTTCTATTTGTGTCTAATAAAGAGAGTGTTAAGGATATGTCCTTACCTTTGACTTAAATTGATCTGTCTATTCTTGAGTTGATATGTCTATTCCCGAGTCTGAGTAGAATTGTTAAGGTTGATCAGGAGTCGAGAGTTTGAGTTCAGAGTTATTGAGAAGAGTCATGAGTCTATTTGTGCCTAAATGTCTACCTCTACTCATCATTCAAGAATGAATGATCCCAAGGGAGAGATGATGTAATTCTTAGTAAAATTACCAAAATGTCCCTAGAGGAGAGATGCACACATAATGCGTCTTCCCATGCTCTGATGAGGTCAGATATGCTATCAGTATGAAAAATGGAGTGAGAAAGTGGTCTCGATTGAGTTAAAAGCAACTGGATCAAAAGATAATTTATCGATACGAAAATGCATTCTAGTAAGGGTGCGCGATAGGTGTACGATGCGCACCTGCCGTGGACGAACACTTGAATTTTTTTCTAAAAAATTTTCTACGGGATTAGAAACCTCGTTCGGAGAATTTTTTTATGAAAAACCCAAAATTTGACACTGTTCGCGTCGCGGACCTTATGCCTCGAGATAGACTTTTTTCGAATTTTGTGAAGGGCATTCTAGACCTTTCCAAATCCCTCCAAGACTTCATACATGATCAAAATTCAAAATGGATCATTTTAAGCGTAAAAAGGGATTTAAACCCCATTCTAAGTCCTTTTTAAGTCCTTGAAAAAGACTAGAGCTAAAGAGCAGAGAAGAGGAGTGTAAGATTGAGGAGCTAGAGGAGAGTCCTTGAGGATCAATTGTCAAAAGCTTTACACCAGGTATGTAAAGCTAAACGAAAATATAAGATCGTTCTTCCATGTACCCCATAAGTGGTAATAGAGAAGTTGAGAGTCCATGAGTCCCCATATATGTTTCTTGAAATACTTTCTTGATTATTTTCTTGAAAATTATATCTATTACACGTATTTTCATATGTTGATGATCATCATAAACTTATTTTCTTGAATTGAATAATTTTCATTAGATATTTTATAAACCTTATATGTTGATTTGTGAAAGCATGAATGAATGAACCTAAGGATGGAATCTAGAGCCTTGACTTGAGTATGTTGACGGTAATCTTGATGTGAGTATGAGGTTGAGTTAATTGAGCTTGGTGATCCTATGAGTCTTCATAATTGAGTCCTGCAGTTCCGTCTAAATGACTTCTTCTAAATGATGATCTAAGTCTTTGAGTTCTTAAATAAGAATTGAGTTAATTAAGATGGGCTAAAGTCCCTAAAAATAATAGGGGACTTAGAGTTTGAGCTATGAGATAATGAGAGTCTCTACGAGGCTAAATGGAAATAGTTGAGTTGAGATGAGGAGTCTTATGAGCATTAAGTCTTGGGAGGAATATCAAGCACCAAAATAAGTAAGAGAAAGAGCAAGTCCAATGCGCACTCATTAATTATGTCACCAAGCGTAGAAGTGGACTAAGTTCCATTACAGTCGGACAAGTTCCTATCTTGAGGGCTAAATTTCATTAAAGTCGGACAAGTTCTCACCTTGAGTGCTAAGTTCCGTTGGAGTCAAACAAGTTCTAATCCCATGGATTAAGTTTCATTAGAGTCGGACAGGTTCTCACCTTATTGTCCTAAAACAATAGGACTTAATATATTAATTGTCTGGATCCCTTATGGGTCCTAGGCGTTCTTTATCTGGCAACTACAGAATGGTTGTGGCAACATTAGCCGGATTGTTGTACAATCACTAGCTTATAAGTGATTATTTTCAGATAAGAGAAACTCCCCAAAAGTTCCTTTCTTGAGTACTTTGAGTCGAGTTGAGATTAGTTGAGTTCCATTGAGCTTAGTTGAGTTGATTGATAAGGTTGATTTGTTGATGGGTCACTTGTCTACTCTTTATTCTTGCTTTGATGAGGTTGATTGCTTTATGCATCACTTGTCTACTCTTTGTTCTTACTTTACATAGACATTTGACATTTTGATTGATTATTATTTTGAGTTGGTGTTATTTCTATATTATTCTAGTTGTTTCTGTTTCATTCAGCTATTTTACATACCAATACACTCCACGTACTAATGTACCCTTTGGACTGCAGCTTTTTATGATGTAGAGGTAGGTACTAAAGATAGTCAACAGGTGCATTGTTGAGGATCTGAGCATTTAGCTGAGTTGTTGAGCCTCCTTTACTTCGAAGGATCATTCTTTATGTTCATCTTGCTTACTATAGGTAGCCTTTATGTTAGCTTTATTTTATTTTGAGGTAGTCATGGGTCTGTCATTGGCACCAAGTGATAGTGATAGAGGTTTCATACAGTAGAGTCAAGTATTGATTTTGAGACTTAATGAACTAGTTCCTTTCTACTAGCCTTTTTATTTAATTGATATACTTCTGAGACATTAGATATGCCTATTGTCACGACCCAACCCAGGGACCGAGACTAGTGCCGGTTGGGCACCCAAACAATACCAAACCAACTTCACAATCATATTAGTTAAGGATTCTACCGAAATTTCGGCAGAGTTTACTCTGTTTTACTAACTATCCAAAACTGCAAACAGAAAACCCAGCATGCCACAAACATTCATACATATATATATACATATGCGGGTCGACAAGGTCACCGCTGCGGTAGAATCGCCCAACAGAAGTATTATACGTACATACGCAAATCACACAGAACATCCCATACCCACATGTATCCACAGACCTCTATACAGACAAACAGGATTATAAGACGGGACAGGGCCCCGTCATACTCTCGAATACATACAACTGGTAAATATGAACGACACAAGAACATGGAAATACCAACAACTGCTCCGGAGACAAATGGAGCACTTCAACGGCAGGAAAAAATCCTAGGCAGAGGGCTCTCTACCCTATACGTCAGTACCTGCGGGCATGAACGCAGCCACCCGAAGGAAGGGGGTCAGTACGAGGTACGTACCAAGTATGTAAAGTGGCAAGCCCAAAATATAAATAAAAGTAATAAACCATATAAAATGCATGAATCAAACCTGTATGCAATCATTAAAATAAATCTATATTTAAAGTGTCAAAAATAGTGCATAACGGATGGGAATGATGGCGACCTCCCATCCCGCGCCATCTCACTAACGCCAGAAGTTTCATATCCCCGTCATCTCCCACACAA